>CM032879.1:637833-731030 GCA_019176425.1 Megalops atlanticus | reverse complement strand
ACGACTGGAACATCTGTGGTGATCTAAAAGTATTGGCACTGCTACTAGGAAAGCAGCTCGGATATACAAAGTACTGTTGTTTCCTTTGTGAATGGATTAGCCGTGTTTAAGAGTCACATTACATTAAAAAGAACTGCCCGCCAAGTTACAGGGCAGAAAAGTGTGGCGCATAAACCACTTGTCGACACAACAAAGATATTTCTGCCTCCTCTTCATATAAAACTCGGATTGATAAAATTTTGTGAAAGCAATGAACAAAGAAGGTGATGGATTTCGCAATTTGAGACAGATGTTTCCAAGAATAACTGATGCCAAGATTAAGGAAGGCATTTTTGTTGGTCCACAAATCAGACAGGGGGTTGACAGGAATGACAGGGAGTTAGAAGATCTGCTAGTGGGGCCAGACAAAATAGCATGGAAGGCATTTAAGGATGTTGTTGAGAATTTTCTTGGCAACTACAGAGCACCAAACTACATTGAGCTGCTTGACAACATGCTTAAAGCATACAAAACCATGAAGTGCAACATGTCATTGAGAATTCATTTTCTGCATTCACATTTGGACTTCTTCCCTGCTGATCTTGGTACACTCAGTGATGAACATGGTGAAAGGTTTCACCAGGACATTGTGACCATGGAAAAGCGGTATCAGGACAACTGGAATCCATCAATGCTGGCCGACTATTGTTGGACACTGACATGAGAGGCACCAGATGCTGAGTACAAAAGAAAATCGGCTGCAAAACATTTTAAGCTCAGTTGAACTAACACAATGTGTCAGCATCATTATGCGATTAAAGAGGTTAAATTCAATAAAAAATATTTTAATGTTTCTCCAAATTCCTACGTAATTATTTTTGTGTTCAGTTTGACATTGTCTATCATAATCTCTAATTTTTTTCAGGAGGCTAAATTTTTGAAAAAATTTGTTGTCCAGTGCTCAATGGTGTCTCTGGCCTCATGTGCAGCCATCAAAGACCTTGGTGTCACGATTGATCCTGAGCTCTCTTTTGAAACACATAACACCTCCAGGACTGCTTTCTTTCATTTGAAGAATATAGCCAAAATCAGGAAAATTCTATCTAGTTAATCCACGCTTTTTTTACATCCAGATTGGACTATTGTAATGCCCTCTTGTCAGGATGTGCATATGCCTCCCTAAAGCCCATTCAGTTGGTTCAAAATGCAGCTGCTCATATTCTAACCAGAACAAAGTGCTTTGAGCACATCACCCCAGTATTAGCCTCTCTCCACTGGCTACCTATCAAATACCGCATTGATTTCAAAATACTTCTCCTTACATTTAGAGCTTTAAATGGGCTTCACCCATATCTTCACCCATATAATCCAAAACAAACTCTGCGTTCCCAAAGCACGGGACTTCTCATTGTTCCAAGAGTGAGTAAAAGTACTATAGGCTTTAGAGCCTTTTCGTATCGAGCCCCTCTTTTGTGGAACAATTTACCCACCGAGGTTCGGGGAGCAGACTCTCTCTCCGCCTTTAAGTCTAGGCTAAAAACTTACCTCTATTTCAAAAGTTTTAATTGAGGGACACGGCATGGAGCTGGCATGGACTGTAGAGTCTCTGGTGGACTAAGTGGTCATTGCTGTCACTACATCATGGCCTGGTTACTCTGTGTTCAGCTGATCCGGCTGTGGTCTGGTGTTGACTGCCTAAAGGTGCGTTTTAACCAAACGCGACGCGAAATTTTCGCGCGACGTGAATGCATGAAAAGTCAATGGCAGGAGGCGAATGGGCGGAGTTAATCGCGGCGAAACTGCGAGCGATGCGAAATGGGTGAAATGAGCGTTCGCTTGAGTTAAAAAAAAATGTTCAACTCGAGCGAAAATTTCGCCTGGCGAAAGCCAATCAACTTCAAGTAGGGCTAGAAGCCACACCCCTTTCCAGAAATCTCAGGCTGATTGGTGTTGTCCGTTAGCTGACGTTTCAAAACGTGGACCCATCGTTGTGTTGGCCGTTAGCTTTGAAACTTTAGAGAAACGTTACTTCTTAAAAAAGAGAGCTCACAAGAAATGACAAACTGCTTGTGTGCGGTATTTATATATGCTAATTAAGTAGCTAGCAAGCAAAGCAAGATAACTTAGCTGTCTTCTATTGTGTCTAGCAAACTTGCTAGCAGCGTTGGTGTAATCAAAAATGCTTGCCGTGACATGACGCGAAATTCGCTTGTTCATTTTTCAGGCAAGCGATCAAACCCGCGCGAGGAAAGCGAAGCGAAATTTCGCTTCGCGTTTGGTTAAAACGCAGCTTAAGGGTCGCCCTCATGATCGTGCTGGCCCCTTGCCTCTCATCCCCTAGGTATGCTGCCATAGTGCTTAACTGCCGGGATTTTTCCTTATTACACACATGCATCTCTCTTCCCCCTTCTGCTCGCCCCTTGCCTTTACGCCTTTATGTTTTCAATCCTGCAATTAACATCCACTAATCACCGTTTTCTATTTGCGTTTCCTGTCCCTGCTCCGGGCTCCTGCCTGGAGCTGTGGCTCAAGCGCTACATCCCGATTTCCGGTACAGCTACCTCACTGCCTTGCCTATCAAACCAACTGTGTGCCAAGAACCGGACATTCTAGAATTACATTTTATAATTACTTTGTTGTTAATTACTACTGTCTATCAAATTCAAATGTCTTTAGTACATTATACAACTTTAAGTATTCTCTTAAATTCTATCTGCCCAGTGCCGGCCAGAAGCAGATGAGCTCCCCCTCTGAGCCGGGTTCTGCTCAAGGTTTCTTCCTGTTAATTAGGGAGTTTTTCCTTGCCACTGTTGCCTTAGGCTTGCTCTCAGGGGGGTCTCAGGCCCCGTAACAATGTAAAGCTGTTTTGTTACAACTTGTGTTGTAAAAAGTGCTATACAAATAAAATTGAATTGAATTGAATACTACCCTTAAAATTAACATGAAATACGGGGGTTGAGGTGGGTCTTCAATCTGCTTTAGAAGATGGCCAGTATTTCCGCTGCCCTAACCCCCACGGGGAGTTCACTCCACCACTGAGGGACGAGTACAGACAGGGATCGTGTCAGCGCAACCCTGATGGGACAGGACAGTCAGTTGCCCCATAGCTGCAGAGTATAGCGATCTTGACTAAGCTAATGAAGTGAGGTAAGAAAGAGAGTAACTTGACTATGTATTTGGAGATTGTAGGCAAGTCGTGCAGCTGCATGACAGTTGACTATCAAGCATTACGCGAAGGCTTTTGACAGCACTTTTGGTAATAAGGCTTGTAGAGTCTAGGCTGAGGGAGAGGTCTTAAAATGGGGAGGACTAGGATGGGAAGAAAAGCATCTTAGTTTTACCGAGGTCCAGCTTTAGGCGGTGGTCCACCATCCACTGTGAAATGTCTTTCAGGCAAGCTAAGAAGAAACCTGTGTGTCAGATTGTGGAAAACTCAGGAAGAGTTGCATGTCATCAGCATGGAGGTAGTACAAAAAGCCATGGGAGGAGATGACAGAGCCAAGAGATTGCATGTAAAGAGAGAAAAGGAGGAGTCCCAGTACAAAGCCTTTAGCGACGCCTGTAGATAACCCACCATTCCAGGACACCCTGAAAGAGGGTCCAGACAGGTGGGATTCAACCCACAGGGGAGCAGTATCAGCAATCCCCAACATAGCCAGGGTAGACAGAAGTTGAGTGTGGTCCACTATGTCAAGGGCTGCAGAAACATCTAGAAGAATCAATACAGAGGAGTGGGAGGAAGCTCTGGCTGATTGAAGAGCCTCAGTAATGGAGAATAGGGCAGTCTTTGTGGAATGACCAGTCCTGAAGCCAGACTGAAAATGGTTGAGAAGGCTGTTCCGGGAAAGAAAGGAGGATAGCTGGTTAGCCACAGTTCGTTCAAGTGTTTTAGACAGAAAAGGAAGGAAAGAGACCGATTGATAGTTCTGGACAGCAATTGGGTCAAGACTCCTTTATTTCAACAGGGGTATGACTCGTACCTCCTTGAAGCCTGCAGGCACACAGTGGAGAGTGGCAAATTCATCAGACTAGTGATGAATAGAAGAGGACTGGGTCTGCAGAAAAGTTTACTGAATGGGATCCAGGGCAAAGGTAGTAGGTTGATGTGATATGAGGAGATGAGCAGCATCAACATCTGAAACTGGGGAGAATTAAGGAAGGGGAGGGGTGGTGAGTGGGAGGCTGGAAGAAGCGGAAGAGGTGAGACATGAGGGATGTTTGGACTGGAGGGAATTTTCAGTGCTTACAATCTTTGTGAAGTCATCTGCAGAGAGATCAGAGGGGGGTGGGGGTGATGCAGGATTGAGGACAGAAGAGAAGGTAGAAAATAGTCTGCATGGAATAGAAAGTGAGGTTTGAATTTTGGATTCATAAAGAGAAGCCTTAGCAGACGTCACACTGCTTACTGTACTTCCCCATCACTGAACGCTTCCTACAGATCCAGCCTCCACAGAAAACCAGGAGCTGTGCTATGTGCACGCCACACAAAATGGTATGCACCCACAGTCAGCTCAGACACTACAGGAAGACAAAAGTGCTGTGCTGAGCAAAGATGCAGCTGGGTTGCCTGGATTCTAGCCCACCCCCCACATTAGAGACAGCTCATTTCCTTTGTACCTCCAAAGCCACCATCCCTGAGCCAGCCGGAATCACCTACCAACTTGCAAGACTCAGCAATGAAAGCTGTGCATGACAGAGTTAGTAAACATTCAAAATAATAATATCTGAAGAACTGTAAACACTTAGATCTTACATTTCTTACAACTTTCGTCTTATGTATTAAACACTTACATTAATTACATTTAATAACAATTAATTGTGCAACAGTATGTTGAATTTGGGAATTCAGTAATTCAGTTGGAAAATGGGGAAACTAAACCATGCTGAGATATTCGAGGTGTCATTTGAGCAGCTGTAAGTGAGTAAAAAGACTAACGACTTTTGTGTTGCTTCCTTCACCCGTTCATTACTGCTGCACGTGGGTGAGGGCTAATTAAATTTGAAAATGTTGAGGCAAATACGGGCTATAACATGACACTTTGAAACTCCTTCGATTTAAAATACCTCATCGCTAAAAATAATCATCAAAATCTAACCAAATTCAGCTACAAGCACAACAAACGTGCAAAACAACTAAACACCATACATGCTGGCTAAACTAATCATCAGTCTGTCTTCTGAAAACTTTCATTTTGCAATGGATTTGCAATTGGATTTCAACGTGACTGAATCACTGCTGACCGCGTTAAATACTTTCACGTGTCAGGGTTTGGGTTCCTATTAGTATCTGCAGTTGGTTTGGGTCAGATCGGTAGAAAAAACTCTCTCAACGGCTCTGGTTTGGGTCAGCTCTGGCTACATCCGCATACTCAGTATGCACTAACTTCGGTTAAGAATGTACTACCCGACCGTTACTGTGGTACGTACTACTGAGTATGCACTACTGAGTATGCGAGCGAGTAGTAAGGACACTACTCGGACGGACTCCGCCGCCATCTTACCTGTCCTTTGACCCGGATGTTTACGGATGACGTATACCCACGTGCGCGAAAATTTAAATGAACTTTAATTTAAAGTCACCTCAAAGAATTTACCTCAGAGTAGCGATGTTTGATGATACTCCCCTTGGACGCTGCAACTGCCGGCTTCGCTTTGGTCTGCCATCTTTTTTCTTCTTCGGTTATTCAGGCTCCAGGTGACTTAACGTGCCGCTCAGTCCTCCACATGACAAGCGTCCTAGATATGTAATCACGGAAGCGCTATTTTAAAAAGTACAGAGCGGGAGAAATAAGGCAGCTGTGTAACGTTAATACTATAAACTCACGTTTGGATTTGGCACTTTGACAGAACAACTAAGCTAGCTAGCAAGCTAATAACCAGGGACGTAGCAAACTTCTGAGTATGCCAGGTATGTAGCTAATAACTATAAATTATTACAGCCGAATCTACAAACCTGGTAGCCCCATTTCGATGCTAACTTGGCGCCATGCATCGTTTTTCTTTTTTTTTTTTTTTAGCGAGGTCGTGGTAGGCTACCACTTAGAAGTGGTGTCATACAACTCTGAAAAGCCTGACACACACAGTATAAGCTTCTCCAGTTTGTCCTCAATTTTTAGTGATGGGACGTTCGACACCGAGGCACCGAAGCTCGCTTCACTTTCGCAGAGCATACTGGTTCGAAACAGTGTGATGAAGCTTGTATCAAATTGCCATTTCCACGTGACTGATGACGTCCGAAGCTTCGTACGTCACTGAACGATTCGAAGTTTTGGCGCTATCCCATACCCCATTAGCTATAAAAACAATGGAGAGACAAGGTTTTCGGTGTTTCATAGTGAGCCGAGATAAATTGATACGTAAAATATGGAGATGACAAGTGGAAAGTGTCAATCACGAGTGTGGGAACATTTTGCTGTTATCCCCCAATAAGGTAATACAAAACTATTCTTTTGCAGTAGAACTTTTCACTTGTCATTAATACTGTAGCCTATAATTTTCATTCTCGAACCGCTTAATCCTGCTCGGGGTCGTATTTCAATACTGTCACTGTGTTTTCCTTATTTTAAGGTTCGCTGTCAGCTCTGTCCTCAGGAGTTGGCCTATAACAACAATACCTTGTCAATGTTGAGGCACCTTCGTGCCAAGCATGAACATGCAACACTCCCAACGAACCAAAGTGATGAAGGCAATGCTGGAGGTCCTTCCTTTGGTATCGTTTCATGTTATTATTGTTATTGTTATTATTCAACAGCCCCACAATCATGTTCCCCAAACCCTCACTGTTCCTTTCTGTTTGAAGTGTCGCACAAGCACATTCCCCAAACCCTCCTACACTGTTTGTCTGAACTGTTGCTAAGCACAATCCCATCACCTACCACTGTTAACAATATATTTGATTGTTATTCCTCATACAGACTAGCGTACTTAGTGAGTCTGAGTGAAATAATGTTAAGACATTAGCTACCTAGCCCACCCACACGTAGACTACTTCGATCGTTAACATGAATTGCGGTTAACTAATGACTGTTTATCATACTATGACTTTATTCCGACTTATACATGAACTGTGTAGTTACAAACTTGTGGGTTGCGATGGCTGTTTGAGGGGGCGAGATGTAGCCTAAGCCTATGCATGAAAACTCTCGCCTTTCCATTAATTGTAATGTTCAGACATTGTAGCCACAATTATATGTTTAAAAATATTTTTAATATTTAATTTGTTTCTTTAGCCTAGGTCAAATCACTTAGGTGGGCACATGCCCAACCTGAGTCGATAGGCATGAAGCCTCGGTCATCACAAGTATCGATGGTAGCTGTACTGTATGCTGTCATGGCAGCTATAATTCAAGGAAAAAACATCATTTTATTGTAGCAAATAGAGACAGGTAGCAACATACATTTCTTGCAGGACTTTAATGAGTGATCAAAGATCAAACTGAAGACACATCGTGTTCTTAGGCTTTCACAGTACATAACGTTCTGAAACTGAAATCAACCAGGTGCTGTGTGCAGTCTTCCCCCGGAGTGTCGAGCTCATGGCTGCTGTAATTTCTGCAAACCACCAGATGTCACTGTGTCTGTCTTTGATGCTTCATTCGAAGCTTCGTATCTTTTTCCGGCACAATCAGGAAAAAGCTTCAGAAGCCTCACAAGGCTTTGTCCACCCATCACTATCAATTTTGACTTTGATTGGAACTTTAAATTCTTTAAATGTGTATATTTCGCGCCGGTGTCGCGCCGCCCATGTTCCAGTACGTCACACTGTAAAATCATTGGTTACACTGGGAAAGGTCAGCGGCAAACGGGGTCGAAGTTCAACCAATTTGAACTTTGAGCGGAGCGTTACAACGCCTGGTAGTAACACTACGCTAGGCTGAGGTCGGAACGGAGGCGTGACGCTCTCTTAATAGGAAAACAATGGCAAAGCGAGCGTTGGGAGATTTTGACGCTAGTCATGTGTAAGCACCTTTATGGGGTAGCGTAGTGTGGTATGTTTGCATAATTTAAAATTTCAACGGAAGTAGTAGGTCATCAGGGTACCGTTTGACTACTATTAAATGCCTACTAAATATTCGGACACCCTACGGATTGTAACGTACTGCTTTTTGCGTACTATATAGTACGGAAGTATGAGTATTCAGATGCAGCCTCAGCCACGTCGAGAGAGACTCGAGTCAACGGAAGTTCAAAATGCTTGATCGTCACGTGATTCACGTAGACTTCAGAGTTCCAGGAAGTTCTTGGCGGGCCATTTGAATGCATAAATACGACAGAACTGCAATTTTTGGTAATTAGTAGTCAATAAATGCATTGATTTACAATATTTATATAGCACACCGACATTTGTATGTAGTTACATCAATATATTCTTTTAAAAAGTAAAATTCGGTACTATTTGAGGATATTTTAGGCTAATGTTACCTTGGTTAACGAGCGTGTTGCTGTTGTTTATTGCTCTGATTTTTTTTTTTCTTCATTATTACGTTCTTAAACTTGTATGGTAGTCAAGCGCAATGATATCCTAATGTTTATTGATATATTTAGAGGGAGGGGAAGGGAAGGAATGTTTCAAAAATCAGATCAGATTAATTTTCTAATATTTCTTTAATTCATGGTGGTTTCAGTAATCCCATGGTAACTGAGGGGCTAAGTAATCTTAATGACTAATGTAATATTTATGACTTTCAGACCTGTCAGTCTACTTCTGTCCTATCAATGATTGTCGTAAATTCATTAAAGAAATCTCTAATAAACTCAGAAACATGAATAGCATGTCAAGCAGTTTGTCTGTGCCCTTTCCTCCGTGTTCTCCTTGCATATAGTCTCCACCATGGTTTGCTGTGCTGTATGGGGATGCTCCAATCGCTCGGAGAAAGGAGTATGAAAGTACGGTTTCCCCACTGACACGGAGAGGAGAAAAAAATGGTTGGCTCAAGTCTGCAGGAGCAATCTTACTATCACTTAAGATTACAACAACAAAAAAATACGTGAGGTAATCATATTCAAACACTGCATGTGTACTTTTTACAAAGACCACACAATTGGGAAGCTTAATGTTTGGTTTATTTAAAAAAAATAAGGAACAGGGAAAGGCTTGCAAAACCCAGGGAGTTGAGACTCAGGGTGCAGGGTGAGGGTGCTCTCTCATTGCAGGGAGTCTTCAGGCATCTAAATCCATATCAATAGCGATATATCACAAAAATAGCTCTCTTCCTTATTACTGTGTAAGGTTAGCTTGTACTCCAAAATGGATATCCTCATTTCACCACCTCCAGCCACCACTCTACAATGACACACCCAAATGCTATATTTAACTAATATTTAACTCCCCCCTCCGTGCAAAAAATCATGTTTAGAAGCCTTTTTCTCTAATTCCACAACGTTGGATGAAATGGCATTAACAGAACGGAATTTACAATTAATAGGCTGTTCGTGGTTAATGTTATGTGTTGCTAACTTTATCCAATATCCCAGCCTAATCTATTATCTGTTAACGTTCCCTAAATCTACTAATTTAGTGGTGAATAATCCACTAACATGCTTTAATGCACATGTGCTGATAATATACAATCTGATTCTTTAAATGTGCATCACAAACGGTCTATTCTACTGCAACTCTACTGTGCTGCTAGTATTTGCTGCTAACTTCTGGGAACTATTGAGAGGCTCCACGATCCGCCATTGCTGTAAAAAAAATGGTCCATTGCAGTGAACGGAGATGATGCGACTCTCTCTCTACACGGCTCTGGTTTGGGTTATCTTTTGTTAAAATGTAACACTGCCATTGTTCAGACTGTGCTTTACGGACATGGTTAGTTAAAACTGTAGATACTACAAATCCCAAGTTGCAACGGTTAAAGTAGTTTCAGGGAAGAGAGAACCATCACGTACAATGCGCTACATGCACTAGGCTTTGTGACGTACTTCCGATTCAAAATAATACTGCTCGGTTATTTCCGGTATATTTGTTTACTTGGAGCTAGCTAGAGAGCTCTTGATAGCGTTAATGTTTAGGCTATTTTACAATGAGTGTATGCTAGAAAATGTTCAAGATGGAACATTTTCAAAAACAGGAGAAGAAATACTCTTGCTGTGTCTAGTGGTGTAACCGTTGTAATGGACCGTAGTTGATCGGTGATCTGTACGGATCCCCGCCCACGATTCGGCACGCATGTGAACCTTGGATTAATTGCAAAGTTTAACCGTAATAGTGTGAAATACAGTTTTACTACCGCTGTTACTTTTTAAAGTAATAATTTCCTGAATTTCGGTGCAGAGTTGCAGTGAGAAGATACAAGCGCCATTTTAAAAACCAGCAACCTTACTTAGCAGAAGCGTTGCGAAGACAAAGGCTGCGTCCGAAATCGCTCACTATTCACAGTCATAGAATAAGTTAATAATGGTCTGGATATAGTTTTATGTTTGCAAGTTTATTCGAACATTTGTATGAACATTTTGTGTCTAACCGTGCCGGCTAGCTAGCTAAGTGACTAGCTAGTTGCAACTGACATTAACCTGCTAGCTAGATAATGCAGCTACCAATCTAGCTATCCCTAGCTAATTTAGTGAAAGAACTAGCACCCAGATTCATCTGTTCAAATCAGTTGAAACTAAAGTTAGCTAGCTAGCTGGCAGTTAAGTCCAACGATCAAATGTAAAATGTATATATCAACTTCTTTAAGTAATAAATGGAAAGCAAAGTTATATCTGTCTCCCCTTCTTTGCTGATACGAAAAATGATCTGATCCGTGGCACAAAAATCGTGATACGATCCGAGCCGTGAGTTTTGTGATCCGTTGAACCCCTAGCTGTGTCCCGCTTTGTTCGGCATCATCCAAATTTAACGGCATACTAAGTTTCCATGGCTCTCTGACCCATCCCAACCGGAGAATACAATGCCTGGTAAACATAAGCAGGGATAATTTCACCATTTCCTCTCACACTAAGGTCTGAAGCAGACACTTGATCGGCTCATAGAGCCAACCCTTGATGGTCGAAATTAGAAATATAACCTCTGCTTCATGGAAAAGAGCTAGTAGGTTATTATAAGAACAGTGTGTTATTATTGAACCATGCTCCTAGAAGAAGCCTACCCTCCTGAATGCTTAGCGTTACCTTCTCTCCCTACTAAAACAAACTTGATTAACCTTCCTTGATATCTATAATGCCTTAGATGGTGTATATTAGCAGTGTTACCTTAATGTAAATTTGTAAATTAATGTAAATCACCCAAACACACACGTTTCCATCTTATCCTTATTAACTTGATCAAATTATGTGACCAATCAAAGTGTGTGATAGGTGTGATAAAACTGGGAGACACGGAAAACATCCAAGTTGGTGGGCCTTTAGGAATAGGCCTGCACGATATGAGGAAAATCTATCGCGATGACGATATGACTTGCGATAAATAAATACTTAAGTGTGCACATTAGCTATACAGTCCCTATGTCTTTCTGCTTTAACAGGTACACTGCTAACATAGTTAATGTTAGCGAACTTGTACAACGAAAGCTAGCATTTGACGTTAGCTAGCATTAGTTAGCTAATAGTTGTTTTCTTATCTTTGTAGCCGTGTATATATAAGACGCAGCATATAATTTAAATCCTTTGTCTAATTTGCTGGTTGGGGCTTTAGTCGTCCTGCAAATCCGATGAACATCGGTGATGTTCAACTTTGGTAGCCCTTTGTAGACAGCGGGTGTAGAACGTTGCCAAGTTGAACCGGAAACAACGAGCAGTAATAAGTAGAACGCGGAAGTGATTGTGCAACCAGCAGATTCTTCCCAGCGAATAATTTTTCCTGGGCATTTCCATTGTTTTTCCATCATCAGTGTTGGTACATCCAAACAATGTTGCCAACTTAGCGACTTTGTCGCTAGATTTAGCGACTTTTCAAACCCCTTTAGCGGCTTTTTTTCAAAAAAGCACCTAGCGACAAATCTAGCGACTTTTTGGACAAACCTTAGCTACTTTCCATAGAAGAGAGTCGCCAGTACTGCCCCGCGAGCGAGAGGCACACCTCACTCTGCGTCTACCCTGGTCAGTGAGTGGCAAAGAGGCAGAGCAGCAGCACATTCAGTCCGCACGGCAGCAGACATAGACGTGAATGAGCTGTGCATGTGCAAACAGTGTTGCCAAGGACCAGTCACTAATGTGTATTGTTTGCTCCTCCATTGTTTTAATTTAAACAATTTAATTTGATCGTTTTGACCGTTATCACGGTCGTATCACTCAGTATCACACGGAGGCTGTGCGCTGTGAGAGAAAAAATAAGAAAGATATTCTGTCGTTTCTAACCTTCTCTGATCATTTTATATGTAAATATAGCCGAAATCACAGCATAGCCGTTGTCTTTAAATTATGTGTGTGGTGATTTTGTCAGACGGCGTCACGGTTATAAAATCAGAATTTTAGCAGTGCAGTGCAATGCAGAGCAGCAGCTTGGAAATGGCTTGGAAGTGACTGCTGTTTAACATGTAGTCTTAATGGGCGGCGTTTCAGTCACTATTTCATACTCGTCCCGTTGTCCGACAACAAAAACAGAAAAATATGTAAAACGGCTGTATTAAAATACAGTATTTGTGAGCACAGAGAGTAGGAGAGAAGCAACCAGATGTAAAGGGCTTACACCATCTGACACTATGCAGAATGCAAATACGACAAGATTACGTCACAAATATGATAATTAGCGCATGACGTCATCTAGCGACATTTAGCGACTTTTCGAGCATGCTTTAGCTACTTTCCATTGAAAGTAGTTGGCAACACTGCATCCAAACTGTTGGTACGTCAAGCCAAAATTAGCTAGCTAGCTAGCGGCTATGATGAACCTTATCCAAGTGCTAACGTATATAGCTTCAATACTTTTACTTCTTCAATACTTTTTGCAGTTAGCTAGCTAGCTAAGAGGCGTTCTAGCTAATTGCAAAAGTATTGAAGCTGCATGCGTTAGCACTTGGAAAAGGTTCAAAGGTTATTGGACATCTGTTGTAATAAAAGAAACCGAAGTCCATTTTGTCTATATTTCATGCTTGTGCACATTTAATGAAATGTTAATATTGTTGACTTTGTAGCTGGCTAGCCAACATTAGATGGCTAGTGTATTTTAAGCCAGTTGGCTGGCTTTGTACACAGCATTTCATACTGTCATAATCTATTGACCTCGTCCTTGGGTAATTACAAAAATGAGTTAGCTTTCTATGTAACTATAGACCGTTTAAAACATAGATTTAATGGACCTGTATCAAGTGTTACTTATAAAAATGCGTTGTATAGTAAATGGAAATTCCTAAAGAAAAGTTTTTTTTTGTGATTGGACAGAACTCAACTAATGGGATGTTACTACTGGTTGCAGGGCAGCAGTGATTGGTTATTTGGAATTCCAAGGCATTTTAATGTACAGCCGTTGGCTGTCATCCCCTGAGGTGAAAAGAGGCATTCAGTTTAGTCAGTCAGTGGTAAGTTGAAAGAAATTAGTAACACACACAAATTTAGACAGATAGATATTTATATATAGATATCCATATCCTTATTACATATTTTCATATAGATTAACGATATATAAACATATTCTATGTTTTTTTAGGAATTTAATAATTTTATTTGATTTCACTCATTTAATTTCATTTCATTTGATTGTTCATTTGATTCCTTTCATTATGTTGATTGTAATTTTAATGCTGAAAATGGAATCATTTTATCAGCAAATTAAATACTACCTTGAGACAGGACAGTACCACAGTTCAACAGTGCTTCAACTGCTGAACTGTGGTACTGAAGGAAAAAAAAAAAGTCTGGTATCCGAAAAACTGCCAAAATGTTCAGCATTCTAGGTAAGGTCATCCAAATTGGTGGTATTTTTGTTGTTGATTTAATATCACAAGAGGAGATAGAAGAATATGTCCTATCAACCAAAAAATAAGTATGAAATAATTTTTCAGATTTACTTTCAGATTTACTATAATTTAAGGCTAGATGTGGGCATTTTCATTTTATATATTTTCTTAACATGAATTTTAACTTTTATAAAACTGTAAATTAGGAATTTTAATCTCTGATCTCCTGTAAAGTGGTTGTAAGACATAAAGAGTAATAACTGTAATTGACTAACTTTAATATGTTTTAAACATTTTAGGGGACCAGAGCCCGTTTACAAATGAATATCAGCAAAATTGTTATTTTACAGTTATTTGGGTTGAATACAAGCAAGGATATATTTACCATAAAAATGTACATATCTTGTGTGACCAATTTTGATAAAATAGCATATTCTGCTCACAGATGCTCGCTTATACTACAAGGGCCCACGTGATGGCCAGATGCACCTGGTCATTATAGTCTTACCAGCTGTTTTGTTTAGTTTACTTTTGTCATTAATGGGTTTCTCTGACTGAAGAATTCATTTATTTGTTTTCTAATCTTGATTCAGCACTTACATGTGTGTACACATGTAGGCATTTCACGTTATGTTCATGAAAAAATTGTTCAAACCACAAGTGGGGTTCCCAATCAGCATTAATGTTACAGGTTGCATCCTGTGTGGCCAGCCAGGTGTACCTTTGCTGTATACATTTAGGAAGAACTTGGTCCTTGCATTAGTGTTTGATGTAGCCTGGATACTACCGCTGGCAGCCCAGGAACAGCTGCTAGTGTTGTTTACCCTGGCAGTACAGCTGGTCCCTGGGGCTCTTCATCTAGCAATTCTGGCACTGTAACCCAGACACACCATAAATCCACTGACAAACAGCCTACACAAAAATATATCCAAACACATTTTCCTATATATTTTCAATTAAATGCTTTACGTTAAATAATTAACGATTGGGATTTAAATAACAGTCCAATAAAATGTCTCCAAGAAAGGGTATTATTATCTGATTATTTAAATCAGTATTTTATCTACTAAGTTAATTTAAAATGTTTAAAAATGCCCAAAACAGTAACCCCTTGTCACCAGAGACTAATTATAGTACAATACAGGAACTGCTGTACCTCATAAATAGGAATAAGTAAATTAAAAAATCTGGTGTATATATAGGCTGAAATACTGATACATGTATATTGCATAATCCTTGAACTGACCAAAACATTTGGGTGCCAAAGTCATATTTTAATATCATAATTGACTGGCAACAGAGGTATGAAATATGTGTTCAATGATGATTAAAAAACTGGCTGGGTAAGGCCATGTCTAGTATACTGACAATAATTTTCAGGCATTTAAATCAAAGGTGGATTCATTCGTATGTTATGCCAGCTATCCTTGGTAATTGCAATTGTTGCTACATATACATTACTTTGCTGCTAGCTAGTTAGTTAGCCGAACGTGAGCTAGCTAGCGAACATTATTTCGCTATATTTTATGCAAACAGCTAGAATGAGTTAATGCCAACTTACCCGCTTATTATCCAATAACAAAAAATAATGTCCATAATCATCACGTAGAGAGCGATCCACGCAAAAGGGCCCCACTCACACCGCAGGGACAGCTACAAACAGGCGATACGTCATGTGGCGAGCGACGGAACCGGAAATGCCCGGGAAAAAGTATACCCTGGGAAGAATTGTACGTGACACCGGGAAATCATTTTTCATCGGGTTGTATGATAGTAAACTGTATCAAACAAAAATAAACAGAGTAAAATTGAGAACATTTAGTATACCAGATACCATCCATTTTCATCCAACTCACAATTTATCTTCATGTAATCGTTTCAAACAATGTTTGCAGATGTGTAAACCACATTGTATAGGAGGTTGGTCGACTGTCCCCAAGTTTCAAAGAGGAAGGAAGTGCTTCCCTGGTGAAAATACAGGGTAGAAGAAGACGAAACCTGTCAGCTGATACAGGGAATTCATGTAGCTAGATAGGTAAGCTGTCTTTTGCTAAGAATTTCGCTTAATTTGGAGATAAATAACAGTCGATAGTTGACCATAGAGGTATGTTGTTCGGATAAGGCTTTTTGACGGTTTCAGCTTTACCAGCCTTGCGTTTATGGCAAGCAGCTAGCTAAACTGTATTACCTAGCCTACCTACAACGCTTAAACATTGGATCGCTGGTACATCGGGGAAAGTTAGTTAGCCATCAAAACGGGGGATGTTGTAGCTCACTTACCGTCTACTTTAACAGCTTTTACCCGGCTACTGACGCTAGCCAGCTATAACTGCATGCTTTTGGTCACCTAATGACAGTGAGCTAACATTCATGACGTTATAACGTTATATATAGCGTTATATCTTGGTTATCTTGCGTTAGCTGGCTAAAGCGCTCCCGGTTCGCACCGACCGTTAGAGATCTCGCTCGCTAGCGCGACGTGTTCCTCAAGCGGATAAAGTTTGTTTGCGCGAGCGACTGTCACGAGGCATAGCGCTAATGCTAGCTAGCTAACCTGCTACAAAGGCGCGGAGAACACTACCAGGTAACGCTAATGCCAAGCGCTGGAGTACTAATGTGCTACCAGTCCACAACAGAAGGGTTATATTAGGGGACTCGCTTAGAACTTGACGAGTTGGCTATCTTAGCTAGCTAGCCCGCTGCGAAGGTGGGGAGAACATTAACAGTTAACGCTAATGGCCAGCACTAGGTTACTTATGTGGCAGCAGTCCGCAATAGAAGGGTTATATTAGGGGAGTCGATTTGAATTTAGTCATTCAGCGACTTATGTTGTAGATGATTTAGTTCATTATACAATATTTTTGTATTATAAAATACTGCCAGTAACATCGCTAGTTAAATAAACACTCTTCTGTTTAGATGTGGGGTAATTTTGAGGTAGCTAGTCTGGTTGACTGTGACCGTATGGCTTCCACAGACAGACTGGCCGCAGCATGCTCGACGCCGTGACCGCGGCCGTGGGCTTTACGCTGTACAGCAATGGCAGCATACTTCCCACAGCTACGGAAAACGCATCCGTGTCACCAACCTGGCAACCGGACCCCGAAACCAACATTACCAAACCGCACAAGTGTCTGCAGGTTCTGTATGAAGACATCAGCAACTCCAGGTGAGTGCGACATAGTGGTAATATATTTTTGAACAGACGTGGTTATGCATGCAACAGTTGCATCGCGTCATGGCTCAAGAGCTTTTGGCACTTGTTACTACCTCAGAACAGTTCATTTTGGGCCAGGTCGATACGGTAAATTGGTAGTGTTTATCTAAATTTTTGTGAGGAAGTAAGGCCAGTTGTCTAAAACTTTGTTTGAAACCTATTGCTTAACCTTAGTGGTTAAATCTACGCCCCTCATAATCTTGGTTGTTCTGTAAATCATTGATGAGCGTACCGATAAGATGGAGAGAAGGAAAATTCCCCGGCTGACTTGCGTTTGTTTTCATTCTTCTGCGCATGCGCCGCAGGAAAGGCATTATTCCCGACGGTAGTGTCGCGACGTTTCCATGTTGTTGAGTTCAGCAGTGTGTAATGTCTTTGGCATTGCTCCTTAATAGAAAAAAAGAGGATGAAGAAGGGGGGAAGTTGGGTGTTATATATTCACAAAAGCTTGAAAATATTGTAACTTCTGCTGTAAACCGATGTTTAGGCCAGTATGTTAAATCCATGTTAAATCTTGGCCATTGGTTGTGTCCCGTTTGTCAGCTGCCATCTCCCCACTATGGTGTCTTAGGTCCCAAATTCATAATAAGTGATGAGCTTAGGTAGCTAGATGCATAGCTGGCATGCTGATTATTTACCCATCTGGCAACTTGGCCAAGTACTGCTTAGCTGAAAGAGATGCAGATGACTTCAAAATGCCACACTGGTGCTGTGTTGGTTCTAAATACCTTTTTCAAGTTGCAATGTATTCATAGTTTTTGATATTTGTTTGATGAATATATTGCTACCTAATCCCAGTTAAAAATCTACCTTAATGCTTTGTTACATGTCTCTGTATTATGATCTATTTATTGTAATGTATGAGTGCAGAAAATTACAGGGTATGACCTCCACAGGTTTAACAGCTATGACCAATCATGTGCCCTGCTGGGGTTATGTAAGGAAATGCCCCTGATAGAATGCAATTGTGCAGTTCTAAATAGACACATTCGTTTGTCCTCTTATCTGCTGTCATCCTGGCTGGACCTTTTGATTGGTTGCTGTCTGGCCCTTTCCAATTAGCTGCTGTGTTTTGATCCAGAGTGCGGTTCTGGGACCTGCTGCTCCTCGTGCCCAACGTAGTGTTCTTCATATTCCTGATGTGGAAGCTTCCGTCTGCCAGGGCCAAGATCCGCCTCACTTCCAGCCCAATTTTCATCACCTTTTATATCCTGGTGAGCTTTTGACATCAGCTGAGCACTGGCTTCATTCTGGGGTTGATAACTGCTCTTTTTACTGTGGACAAACGCTGCATGTATTTCTTTAACATTCACAGTAACAGGTTGCTTATTAGGAAGGTATGTGTGCATCCAATTTGCTGCAAATGGTGGTGGTTTGCATCACACTGTATTTACCGGTAGACTGCCCCATTAAGATTCAGATGATGGGTGATGGCAGTTGTTATTGACTTCCTACATCTAATTTGTGGAGAAATTAGGTGCTGCTTTGATATTCTAACTCTTGCATGCCTCAGTCGTGTTTTCATGGACAGTATCACAGTGAAAGATGGGCTTCACTCTGGAATTTATGTGTGCATTGCCTCACCATCTGATGTGCCAGGTTGAAGTTTAACTCGCTGAGCTCATACTATGGTTGGTCCCCACTCCTCTCTGTGTTCCAGGTGTTTGCTGTGGCAGCGGTAGGAATCACTCGTGCCATAGTGTCCATGACTGTCAGTGCCTCCAGTGCAGCCACTATCATTGACAAGGTATGACTGCAGCATGCATAGATGTCTGCATGAGGAATGGCCTAGACATTATAGTGTGCACAGACATCTGTGAGTCAATGTCCTGCACTTTATAGTGTGTGCAGACATTGGCATGAGTGAATGACCTAGACATTACTGTGTGCGCAGACATCTGCATGAGTTAATGACCTGAACATTAAAGCATGTGCAGACATCTGCGTGAGTGAATGATTTAGACTAGCCGTTATAGTGTGCACCGACAGCTGTGTGTGTTCACTGAGTTAATGACCTGAACATCATAATGTGTGAAGATGTCCACGTGTGCTCGCTGAGTTAATGAACTGAACATTATGGTGTGCGAAGATGTCTGCATATGCACACTGAGCGAATGACATGAACATTACAGCGGGCTGTGATATTGTTTTCTCTTGTCATATCCTTAGGTGCTGCGGGATCTTTGGGGCACAGTGGAACTCCCTGATCTTATTGTTTTCTCTTGTGATGTCCCTAGGTGCTGTGGGAGATCACGCGCTTCTTCCTGTTGGCCATCGAGCTCAGTGTCATCATATTGGGACTGGCCTTCAGTATGTGGACTCTTCACACCTCTGACTTTTCAGAGCCATGAATGGAAGCTTGGGATAACTGCATCATTTGTTATGGTTTAATTGGAATTTTTGTTTGCCTGGACTCTGTATTGATGCCTCAGTTCTGTTTATGTACTTTTTTGGAACTGATTGCATGAACACTCCCAGAACTGGCATGTCTTCCAGGGCCAGTGTTATGTTTCTGCTGTCTCTCACTACTGTCTGCATTTACCTGGCTCTGTCTGTGTCCGTGTTACCTCTGTCTCCCTGTGTCTGCGTTTACCTGTGTCTACCTGGGTCTGTGTGGATCTGTGTATGCCTGTGTCTGATTTTACCTGCATCTACCTATGTCTGTATTTCCCTGTTTCTACCTGTGTCTGTTTTTCTGTTCCTAGGTCACCTTGAGAGCAAGTCTAGCATTAAGCGTGTTCTGGCCATCACTGCAGTGTTGGCCCTGGCCTATTCTATCACACAGGTAAGAGGTTACCCCCATCTGTGAGTGGGTATAGTATCACAGAGGAAAGGGACTGCACCTTGTAGTATATTTTATGTATTAGATATTTTTTATATATATAGCAAAAATGAAGAGTTAGCCTGATGTGAACGATTAAGAACTGAAACCTTACTTTAGTCACCATACTGAACTGAGTTGTCAAGATGGTGTGCTTTTGTGGGGGTCTAGAGTAATAATACCTCCACAAGGGAGGGAAGGAGGCCATTTTGGCTGCTCTCACCCAGGGATGACCCCCATGAAAATGCTGGCCTGTAGTTAAGTGTGGTGACCTGGTATAGATGGGGCTATTGAGCTAAAAGTGAAGCAATGCAACCAGTGCCAACAGCAACAGAAAATACCAACTCCTGAAGAGCTGCACCCCTGGGAGTGGGCAGGCAGTGTCTGGTCAAGGGTGCATATGGATTATCTTGGGCCTTTCCTGGGAGAAATGTGGCTGCTGATCACTGATGCACACTGTAAGTGAACGGATGTGTATGAGAAAAAAAAAAAAATTCTACGTCTTCTGCCATCATAGCTAAATTGCACAAGTCTTTCAATGTTACTGGCCTACCTGAGATTTTGGTCTCAGGTATTGGAAGTGCTGCTACAAGCTGTAGGTACAGTGCCGTCCACAGATAGATTCGTTCATTTTATTTGTTCATTTACATTTACGGACAATAACGCATAAATCATTTTTAACGTGAAACGCGATCTCACAGGAAGTGATGTCGCAGTTTCACGACCTCTCACCCAACCAAGGACAGCTACAGTGAACAGGAAATGCCCCCCGCAGTGATGCCACTAAAAACCGGGTGCATTCCTTCGTTCTCTCTCTATGTTTCACTCATTGTACATATGACACATGTGCCTTACTATTTTGGTTTTATATCTCAATAAATGCATTATTTTTCCAAGGTTGTGTGTTGTAATGTTACACGTGCAATGAATATCGCCAACCTCTGCTGATCAGAATTCTAAATGCCTTCACCTTTTAGTTGAATCATCAGTGTTATTTGTTTAGTTAGCTAAATAGATAATATTGTGATTTGATTAACTATTGATGTGGTAATTTTGATTATGATTATTAATTTAATTATTAATTGAAGTTCCAAATTGATAGTTTAGTATATTTTATGAGACTGATATACGAAACTGAGACTGATATTTCATTTTAGCCACTACGGTAGACGCCATATTCTGTATGGCGCCTCCATGTGTTTAATGTAATTATTCCTTACATAGTTGGTGCCCCACGTAAGGAAGACTAATCGTAGGCTTGATCCCCTACAAAGCGTACAGTTCAACAAGTTTACAGAATTAGGTTGTAAACGTGGTGCTCTGTGGGTTGTAAGCGTGGCGCTCTAACGGTTGTAAACGCGGCACTGTGAGGTTTGCTAATGCAGCACACTGTTGTATTTCTCCAGGGCACTCTGGAAATCCTGTACCCTGACGAGCACCTCTCTGCTGAAGATTTCAACATCTACGGCCACGGTGGTCGTCACTTCTGGCTGGCCAGCTCCTGCTTTTTCTTCCTGGTAATTACTGCTTAATCTCCAGTGTTATTCTCAGTAAAGTGCTGTTATCAAATATTCTTAATGTGTGAGTTAGTGTATTCAAAATTATGCTTACTGATGGTGATTAGTGCTGCTCTTAAGTCTTCCTAGGGTATTTTTTGCTATTCTAAAATATTGTTGGTGTGGTAACCATGCGTATGAACATGAGGATTTCTGGTCCATAACCAGTAAAGAGTAGAGTTTAAATATATTTATTTGAATCATTCACTCTTTAATCATTTCCCTATGAAATGGAATTTTTTCATTTTTACTGTTGCACATTATACTGAAGACCAGTGGATTGAGTGAAAGTTATAGAGGCTAACATGTCTGAAAGGGGGAAGTTAAAATGCTGATGCTTGCGCTTTGTCTCTTCCCAGGTTTATTCTTTGATTGTTATCCTTCCCAAAACCCCTCTTAGGGAGAAGATATCCCTGCCATGTGAGTGCTCATGATAAAGACTTTTGTTTATAGAGCACCTCCCATCTAATGAGATAAAAGGGCTTTATGCTGTAGGGTGGGGCAGCTCATCAGTGAGAAATGCCTCTGTCCCTGGGTCTCTTAGGGCATACTCACACTAGGCCCGGTTGCCTTGTACTGTGCCCGAGCACGATTGTCCCCCCTCCCCACTCCCCCGCTGGCCTGCACTCACATTGCGCTTAATGTTCCGGGCCTGAGCACGCTTGAGTCATCACGATGCGACTTTTGTGTTGAAAAAACTTTGTGGCTTATTTGGAGTCGTTTTGGGCGCGGTGACAGACGGCCCTCTCACATGCCTTATAGATTCATCGATTATGCAATGCAGTGATTTTCAGTTAATCGTGCTGCACGTATAAGAACATTTATGAAGGCAGCTGACGTTTCAGTCATTACACTAAGGGACAGACCAATATTTTGTGTCAGATTACAGTAGCCTAATCACAATAATGTTAGCTAATGTTAACCAGTTAGGGCTACTACTTGTGTGTGCGCTACTGTCATATTACTACTTGGATAGTACACTTTTCAGTTCATTCAAAAATATGTGGGTTACTCATGGGTCTGGTTCTCACCTTATGGATGAATGTGAATTGTAGTCGGCGAGTAAAGCTCCAAATTCCTCCCTCAACGTCAGCTGCCTCCGTAAAAAAAATCTTCTTATACGTGCAGCACGATTAACTGAAAATCGCTGCGTTGCATAATCGTTGCTAACTGG
This sequence comes from Megalops atlanticus, assembly GCA_019176425.1. Lineage (NCBI taxonomy): Eukaryota > Metazoa > Chordata > Actinopteri > Elopiformes > Megalopidae > Megalops > Megalops atlanticus. The sequence goes on along the minus strand of CM032879.1, from coordinate 708,445 downwards.
CTGGGGAGCTTACGTTAACTATTTAGCGATAGATTTGACAAACATAGCTAGTTACCTAACAGGCTACCTATCTGAATGATTGTTGAAGACTAGCTACTTAAACAGGTTGGCTGCTTCATTTGTGATACTCTGACTAAGCCCCTGACAACAGCAATCGCCACATAAAGTATGGATAGTTTTATTTCACTTGCTAGTAATCAAGCTAATGTGGGGATCCAGATTAGTTATTTTTAGATATAGATGTACAGAACTAACCAATCAAAGATAATTTTGGAGGTAGCCAGCTTGTTATATTTAAGGAAGTAAGCTAGCAAATCAAATGATCGTTTAAAGGATTTTTTATGACTGGCCGTGCAACTAACAGATATCCAGCTAACTGTTGCTATAACGGATATATTTGTTAAATGGGACAGTCGCATCATTGACGTCATGTTCGCGTTCCGTGCTCGGGCACGGTTAGCAATCACGCTGATGCATACCGTGCCCGAGTCCAAGTGAACCGTGCCCGAGCCCACCTCTTCAAGCAGGCCCGTGCACGGTTCAGCGTACCGTGCCCGGGCACGGTACAGAGCAATCACACTAGTCAAAAGAACTGGACTTTGGGGGGTCAAACGTGCTTGGGCACGGTATGGATCGCCTAGTCTGAGTACACTCTTAGCATTTACCCTGCAGCAAGGAAGAGTTTCTATGTATGTCACTCTATGGATTTCATATCGTTGTGATTTCCCTGCAGCTAAGAGGAGTTTCTACGTGTATGCGGCCATCCTGTCTGTGCTGAACCTGGTGCAGGGGCTGGGCAGTGCTCTGCTGTGTGCTGGCATCATCCAAGGCCTCTGGTAAGTCTCCATATGCTTTTGTGTGGATATACAATATGATGATCTGTTCCAAGCCTGTCTGGCATTCAGGTGAATAACACAGCAGTCCTCTCTGGGTCACATGCTTTTTTAAAGGCTTATGGACTCTGTTCAGAGTGGAGCGTTTGGTTCTATGCTCATCACCCATAATCTCTCACTGATGGCAGGAGTTTAGGACTGCCTTTCCCCTGCCAATCAGACTGCACTGTTTCTGTGGTGCTGGCCGCGTATGCAGAGAGATGGCGGCTTAGGCCATGTTCAGCTGTACACTGAGGAGTTCACTCTGTTTCATGACAGCTGTGTCGACGTGACCACATTCCTGTACTTCTCTGTGTTTGCGCCTCTGATCTACATCACATTCCTCAAAGGCTTTTTCGGGTATGTATAGAATGTGAAACACCCACAGATGTCAGTCGTTTATGCTGTGGGACTCCTGAAGATTATCTTAGCCAGCTTTAACGAGATCTTTCTCAGCCAAGTGCCCAGAAATTGACCTCAAACAAGCAAAATAACATTCTAAAAAATAACAGAACATGCTGTGCTTCATTAGATACCAGTTTGAATCATAGCTTCATTTGTACTTAATGACAGAGAATTTTAAAGTACAGCTTCCTTAGTACTTAATGACAGTGAATCTTAAACAAAGCTCCATTTGTTCGTAATGACAGAGAGTCTTAAGCAAAGCTTCATTTCATACCCCAAATTCATAGACTGAGGCTCTTTCAGGTGAAAGGCCATACTGTGTGTGAGTGTATGAGGGTCAGGGAAGTCAGAGTGAGTGAGACAAAGGGTGAGGGGTTGTGCGAGTGTATATAGCTACTGTTCTTGAATCTGTCCCCAGGGTTGACCTCCTCATCTGCAGGGTCAGTACTGCTATTTCTCTCTGTCTCTGTCTGCAGCTCGGAGCCCAAGATCCTGTTCTCCTACAAGTCCCAAATTGACGAGCCGGACGATTCAGACGTGCATCTGCCGCCCACCTACGGCGTCAGCAGGAAGGAGCAGGAGCCGGGCTCGTACTCCAGCACACAGATCGACGGCTCGGCCGCATACCTGGACGATGTGGTGTCTGGGCCCTACGCTGTAGGTAGCATAAACAGCATCGATAGCGACCGCTGGAGGGCCATCAATGCCTAGCACACGCCCCTTCCGGCTCTCAGGACACACACACTCTGGCCTGCGAGGGAGGGCCGGGCTCACCTCCTGCAGTCTGTGTCCTACGTCAACTGCAACTAAAGTATTATCTCCTTAAGCTTTTGAATACGTTGGAAACATAATTAAAAATGAAGTGTAAACATGTTCCCTTTGGGGGGGTAGGGGGTGGGTGGGAATTGGGAGATGGGGGATTGTGTGGGGGGAGGGGTTCAGGTCTTGGCAGGGAGTCCTCTGATCGCTGCCTCTTTTTAGATTTGTGACGTGGTGTCCATCTCTGCCCAGGTCTGTAGGCCAGGTCAGCTCATCAGAGGACAGTGAACAGTGCCATTCATCGTGGATGTGTGCTTTGCTTTGCTGGCGGTGTGGAACGCATCACTGTGCCATGGCCATATAGAGTTTGTGTTTCAGCATTTCTGTAATGCTCGCATTCTTCTAGACCTCTTGCTGCACTTCAGATCAAGGTCATTCAGCCCACTTGCACCTCTTCACTGGGGTTCTTGGGATGGCAAGTGCTCCATGGAAGCTGAGGATCATGGGAAGGCAAGCTTGCTTCCTGCATCGCCTGTATTTTATGTTAATTATATTTATTTATTTGACTAACATCTGAATGTTTGGGGACTATTTTCACCCATGTTCGAAATGCTTTCACCCTGCCCGTCTGCTGTTTTACCACAGAGACATGAGCGAGCAATCATTCTAGTATGGACATGAGACAAGCAAAGGCCTCCGAAGGCCTTTTCCTGGTTACAGGTCACCAGGAAACATCACCAGAAGGACAAACGTTTTTTTTTTTTTTTGTTTTAGAGAACACACAGCTTATTGCTGTGTCAGTTTTTTCTAGATGTGAGAGGTCTTCTGCAGGTCACTGTCAATTCGAGTAAATAGATGACAAAATTGGCATGTGCATCTAAGGTGAGCAAAAAAGCACCTGGAAAGTGCAGGCAAACCCTGTTACCTGCAGCAGGACTGTTTTGCCTCTTGTTCCCCTTTCCCCCAGTGAGTAGCTTGAGGACAATGCTAAAGGCAGCCTGTCGAGTGAGAACTTGAGCACTCCACTCATGCGTGGTGAACAAGGCAGAATGGCAAAATGACCAAAGGGCCAAAGCTTTGTTGTGCTTTGGAAACAGAGGCCTTGCTACCAGCCAAAATGAGTCCTTGACTAATCCCAAGAGTAACATCAGGATACTTCATGTGCCACTAGATGGCAAGTAAGGACCAAAAAAGAGATCCATGAAAGTCCTTGAACTGTGCCTTTAGCTGTTGGCATTTGTGCAGTGAGTAGCAGACCAACCTACATAATCAGCTTTGAGTGGGATTGAATGCGGCCAGTGCATATAACAACACTGGCTGTCTGTCCTAAGTTTGAGTTCTGATGCCTGTCAGGTTCGGCTGGTATTTTGCCTCTGCTGGGATGCAGTCTGAACCCTGAGGCCTCCAAGGCTTTGTAATCATTCCCCTGCAGGCCATCGGCAGGCACTCTTATCTCTCCGCGTTCACCCATCTCAGGCACACTGCAGCAAGACACGCTCTGCCAAATGCTCAGCCACATTCAGGACCAAGTGGAAGAGAAGGGCCAAGCTGAGTAGACATCATACAATTTGGAGAGATCATTTCCCGCATGTGAGAGGTACGGCCTTCAGAAGGTTGATGGAGAGGCAGTTTCCTCAAGAAGGAAAGGGCAATAATGTGTGTGTGCTCATATTGCAGGGAGAAGGGGAACAGGCCCTCAGTAACGAGTGTGCCTGGTACTGTCACTGCTCTCAAGACTCGTTAACAGTACCGGTGTAATGAGTTTGTTTTATTATTGTGTGTTACTGTAGAATATTGAACCATACATGATGTGCTGAACATTCCATGAGTGATTAAAAAAAGGCATCCTCTTTGAGCCGTTTTGAAGTGCCAAATTTGTTTCAAAGTTTTATCTGTGTGCAGATACATTTACTGTTCAGACCACAGATCATTTGTGTTGACCACAGCATGTTTTCCTGGGACGATTAGTGAAGAGGACTGAGAAGAGTGATTTCATGAAATTTCAGGTTTGGAAATCACAGGGTTATTAGTGTAACTAAATCAAACTAGTGGCTATTTTAACTTGAACTTGCAGTGGCTTTCAAGGTTACCACAGCATATAGTCTCAGCCAGCTCCAGGAAATGAGCAGAAGGCCCAACTTGTCATAATTCAGGAGGGTCTTCTGTTGTCAGCAAAGGAGCAAGTGCAATTTGTAACCACTGCGATTATACAGGTGCACCTTAAACTTAATGCTGAAGCAGGAATGTGGTGGTACTCTGTAAAGTCAGTGTTCAGTCTCCTGGTTCATCAGAGCAGGATCCCTCCACCTCTCTCCTTGGCTCATGGTACACAGGCTGGGATGTAATCCTGGATTCATACCTTTTACAAGAGCTCCACTCTTCATTTAAAAGGACACGTACATCAGTTCAGAAATTGGAGACTTTATTTGTACAAGCGGTGTGTGAAATGTACATTAAGTATGGCATGTTATTTTCATCACACACGTGTACACACCCCTCCAGGAGGGCCATTCAGAGTTCCCCTTCCTGAATGGCACACCTTCATCAGCTGTCCAGGAGGGCAAAGTTCATGGCAGATGTCAGTGTGTCTGAGAGCTTGGTTGCAATTTTGTCTGTGTGGAGAGAGAGAGAGATGGGCCTTTGAGATGACTGAATTAAACACAGGATCACAGGGGACGCTGGGTGGCTTTCCGTTACCTCCCTAAACAATCTCTTAAGTACTTGATATTTTTTGTGTTATAAACATTTTGATGAAATGGAGTTGAGGTGGCTTATTTTATCCAAGTGGGAATGTGTAGGACAGTGAGGGGATGTACCAGCTCGTTTCTGCTGCTTCTTCCTCTTCTTGCTGGCTGCCAGCAGTGCCTGGCCCTGCTGGAGGGGGTCCACATGCAGGATGTCCAACAAATCCAGGGCCCGCGGACACGCTGCCTCCACTACACCCCCCGACTTAGCCTGGGATGCTGGGATCTCCACCGTCATTGGCCCAAACTGGAGTGGATGGAGATAGAGATGGCAGGACAGAAAGGGAGTGAATGTAAGGAGAGAGGGAGAGAGGGGCTCGAAGATAAGAATTCAAAATGATATACTGTGCTAAGACATGTTGGTTGTTATAAAACAGAGACATTAGTAAAGAAAATATTACATGTACAACATACAATACATGTAAAAAATAAATAAAATTTACAACTGTAAAGACCAGGTCTTAATGCCTACCACCAAGCCTAAATGTGAATACCAGCAGGGAGATCTACCGCCAAGCCTAGACATAAATAGCATAGAGAGATCTACCATCAAGCATACACATTAATACAGAGATGTACCATCAAGCATACGCCTGAATATGAACAGATCTACCATCAAGTCTGCACACGAACACAGATATACCACCCACCCTGCGCTCAGATTGGGTTTAGATATATGCATTTTTAGCTATTAATTCTGAAGTTCCAAAAAAAATCCTTTGAAATGATCAGACGCCACAGAACTGTATGCAAACAATGCCACCTGCGGCTCCACGCCTTTGGGACAGTGCAGCTGCTTTGAGAGATGTGTGCGAGCATATACCTCGGTGTCAGCATCGTGCTCCATGGATTCCGTCCTCTCTGGCTCACTGTCATCCACGTCGTCTCCCTGAATGTCCAAGTCAGAGGGTAGCTCCCCCTGCGTCATGCCTGAGGTAGCCATGCACAACCCCATCTGCACTGCAGATGAGAGAGAGCTCACCTCTACAGGCAGAGAGAGAGAGCCATTCAGACGGCGATTCTCCATGTTATGAGAAACATATCTATGACCACGGTGCTTCATTTCCACAGCATTATTTTCTATTGCCATTTTACTGCGCGTCACATTTCAAGGCCTTAAGTTAGCTAATGGGATTGTGGGTGGCTAGAGCCAGAGGGCAACATTTGAGGTTTCCAACCAGTATGAATACTGACAAATATGAACAAAACTCAACAGATGTCATCAAGAGATGTCCATCTTATCACACGCAATGTATCCAGTTTATCACATCCACCACATGCAAGCCCAGGTGCTGCAGAAAAATGGACTTTTCATCACATAAGACAGCTACAAGTTAGGCCAGACATCACTGCGCGCGCACGCACGAACACACACACACACCTGTTCCACTACACAACCCCACCCCACTGCTCTACACACAGTCCCCGTTGCTCTACAGACACACTCACTCACTCACATATAAACACACACCCCATTGCACTACACACAGCACTGCGCACACATCCTACTAGAGGTGCAACGAATAATCAACGTAGTCAACTAAAATCGATGACCAAATTAGGTGCCAACAAATTTAATTGTAGATTAGTTGGTGACGTCATCGCGTGTTTTTCATGCTGACTCAGAATGCTCAGACATGTAGCCTTAGCTACGTTGCTTTACTGGAGTTAGCAATAGAGATGGCAACACCTTCACTACCAAAGACCTCAAAAGTGTGGCAGCACTTCACTCTTAGCCCTTTTGCACGCAACTTATTTTAACGCTATGTAGCGCACATGCTACGTTACATCGTTTGTTGTTTTCTTTAGCGTTATTATATTAAGCTTCTCATAGTTTTCACCATCGCATTTGCTATATTTTTAATGTTAAATCACTGTTTCCTCAAAGCTAAAATTAGCTAGAATTTTCCCAATCTCGTGTTCTAATCGCAACTGTTTTAGCATATGCGCTAAATGGCAAATCACACCGGTGTGATCATACGCACAAAAGGGTTAACTCTGCCAAGAAAGTTGTGAACTGCAACATTTGCAAACCTGACCTTGCCTGGCATGGGAGCACATCAGTTATGCTCGAGCATCTGAAGAGGTGGCACGTTGGCTCACTGGATGATGAAGACTCGTCTTGTTAAGTTAGTTGGCTAGCTAGCATAGCTAATGTTAATGTTAAAAGCCATGTTACTTCACGTTATGACTTGTAACGTTTTCTATTTTGAAATAGATTTTCTCTTTATCAATAAATTATTAATGTCGTTGAACATAGTGTAGCAAATAATAACCTATTCACAAAAATCCTGTTCACATTCCAAATGTGCCCTAACTTTACAATGTTAAACCAGACCCCATCTGCTATTTAGAAATTCTCTGCTTAAATGTTGCATTGTTGTCATGGCGACGTTTATGGCTGGAGACAGTGTTGCTGCCAACTGCACAAGTTTAGAGAACACCGTAGAATTTGATACTTTCTAAATTAACTACTGTCAAAGTGGGGTACGCGTACCCCCGGGGGTACGTGGATCGATCTGGGGGGTACGCGAAATACATCCGTGATTTACCTTCCCAAATAGTCCTGTTGAATAGCCAGCTTTAGTCTCCAGTAACAAAAATAAATGCATGCACACTAGTGTAACGACAGAAGAATATTATCACAATGTCCAATGTGTAAGGGATATTGTTCACAGAATATCAATTAGGCTACAAAATAACCGAACGTGTGTGGATCGCGCAGGGTCGTTAAACTTTGCTGGAACGCAGCTCTCGAATGTTGCCTGAACACAATCCCGCCAACACAGTCAATTAATTATGCTTAAAATAAGAAAAGTCGAAAACTGACATATACTAACTGGATAATCTGATCACCACTGGTTTTATTTTAAACGACAATTATTTTGGCGATTGAGTGCATGCAGGCGCACTGGAAGGCATCTTGAGTGAGCCGCTACGCAAAAGCCACGATTGTAACCTTAAATCGGCTGCATTTAAGTAAAATTAGCAAAAGTCCCCTTGCTTCGATGGATTGTTTGGGCCACACTGAGGAAAAAATACATTCTGAGATTTCACGAATAAGGTCGTAATATTGCGAGAATAAAGTCGTCTTTGGTCGGGGGTAGCCCTTGTTGTTTTGCTCTTTTTGTCTCTCTGTCTCCCTCTCGCAGACACACACACACACAGTGGCCTCACAGCGTAACCTTGCATCAGCTGATGCCCTCGGTAACAAATAGTGTATGGACTTTAAATGCTGTAGCTAAATTTAAGCATTTAAAAAATATTGTATTTTTTATATTCTTTAAATTCTTAAATTTAGCGCGAATATCTTTCTGTGCCTGTGCGTGCACGAGAGCAGACACAATTAATTCACTTGCAACACTTTTTGACCAATAGAAACAATGTTTATGCCCTCGCGCCAAGCTATACAAAATAACCGTTATAGGCTACATGTTCATCACCGACACGTAAGCTTGTTTTACACCGTCCTTTTTGAAAAAACAAAAAATGGATAAATGGCTAAAAAAAGTTCAGCCCACACCCAGAGTGGCAAAAGAAAATTTCACTGGTACTACAAATGAAGCCCATACTGTTGGGACCAGCTGCTCAGGTCTTTCAGGTATGACCATCAGTTCTGATGCTAACTGTAGCTCTAATTGTGCTGTTAGCGAAGCTGCCACCAATATGGACAGTGATGATGAAGCAGCCCAAGAGCCACAGACCCCTGCCTCAGGAAGACACCAAACTGACAGGGAGGTTGGAGTCTCAAAGAGACGCAAATATAACGAAGACTATATTACTATGGGGTTTACTTACACTGGGAGTAAGGACTCAGCCTCAGTGTGTCATATGTGTGCAGGTTCTGTCCAATAACTGAAGCCTTCGCTCTTGCGCAGACATTTAGAAACAAAACATGACCATTTGAAAAATAAGCCACAGGAGTTTTTTGAGCGCCAATTGAGACACCTTTCTAATACCAAGAAATGTCTAACAGCAACAGATACTATTAATAAGGCAGGGCTAGAAGCGTCTTACATGGTCAGTTATAGAGTGGCTAAGTTAGGCAAGCCTCATACTATTGTAGAGGATCTCATTGTCCCCGCTGCTTTGGACATGGCCGAGAAAATGTTGGGGGAAAAGGCTAAACGGACTTTTCAGAAGATGCTTTCATCAGACAACACTGTGTCACGACGCGTCAGTGACATGTCAGCCGACGTTCTGAAACAGCTACTGCTTCGCATAAAAGCCAGTGAATTCTATGCATTACAGCTGGACGAATAAACCGATGTAGCGGGCCTGGCTCAGCTATTGGTATACGTTAGGTATATTCATGGTGGGTCAATTCAAGAAGACATCCTCTTTTGCAAACCGCTAGAAACCAGAACAACTGGGCAGGACATTTTTGCACTACTAGACAGCTTTATAACATCACATGGACTTACGTGGACCAAATGTGTTGGAATCTGTACAGATGGTGCAAAGGCCATGACAGGGAGACACAGCGGAGTAGTCACTCGAGTGCAAGCAGTTGCCCCCGATGCCACCTGGGTACACTGCAGCATCCACAGAGAAGCACTTGCTGCTAAGGGAATGCCTGACAGCCTGACTGAAGTACTGAATGATACAGTGAAAATGGTGAACTTTGTTAAAGCAAAACCCCTGAACTCACACCTTTTTTCCACCTTATGCAACGAAATGGGTAGCGACCATTTAACCCTGTTACTTCATACTGAAGTGCGGTGGCTATCAAGGGGAAGGTTTTGGCACGTTTTTGAACTGAAAGATGAGCTTAAAATGTTTTCATTGACCACCCTTTTCATTTGTCAGTCAAGTTGCATGACGAGGAGTGGCTCACAAGGTTGGCCTATTTGGGGATATTTTTACTCGCCTGAATGAACTGAATCTCGGACTGCAGGGTCTCTCAGTGACGATATTCAATGTGCGGGACAAAGTTGAGGCCATGATTAAAAAGCTGGAACTCTGGTCTGACTGTGTCAACAAGAACGACACTCAAGTGTTCCCATCATTACACGATTTTGTGTGTGCCAACGAAGTCAAACTTGCGGACAGTGTCAAATATGACATAGGAAACACCTCGGTGAGCTGGCTGCACAATTACGCAGGTACTTCCCCAAAACAGACGACAGAGATGACTGGATTCGTTATCCCTTTTCTTCCACCAACTCATGCCATCTATCTATGTCTGAGCGAGAGAGCCTCATTGAGATATCCACAAACGGGGCAATGAAAATGGAGTTCAATCAGAAGGCGCTGCCAGATTTCTGGATTGCCTTGCGCAAAGAATATCCTGAATTGGCAAATCGCGCCATTAAGACTTTGATGCCCTTTACAACAAAGTATCTATGTGAGACTGGGTTCTCAGCTCTCACCAGCATGAAGACAAAGTACAGACACAGACTGTGTGTGGAAAATGATCTAAGACTGAAACTGTCTCCAATACAACCCAACATTCCAACATTATGTGAGGCCATTCAAGCACATCCCTCACATTAATCTGTGGTGAGGTGGGGCATTACGTGTTCAAGTTCATTTTGCCCAATGTACAAGTACAACTTGGGGCAAAATGCTCTGCTGCCAGCTCCTCTTCTAACTGCAGTGTGCAGTGTGTGTGTGTGTGTGTGTGTGTGTGTGTGTGTGTGTGTGTGTGTGTATAGTGGGTAATGTAATAGCACTATGTACAGTAAAGTGGATACGTCTCTGGATATTTAGGATATTTTCAGAATTAATGCTAAAGGATGTATGTGTGTTCATTTTTACAGATTTTACAGTTTTGTAGTCCACTATTGTCCACATAGTCCAGTTCAAATTGGCAGGTGCAGGATAGTTTATGGCTGTAGTCCAGTTTGTTACTGACCAGTTTTGTTGACCTTGTTATGTGTTATGTTGTGCGTGAGTTTAGTGCACATTACCTGTTTGAAATCCAAATAAAATGTAGGAATTATATGTTATTCTGTGTCATATATTTATATGTTATGTATATTATAAATATGTGTTTACTTTTTGTTTATGCAGCAGAATTACTATATCTATCTATCTATATGTGTATGTGTATATATATATGTATGTATGTATGTATGTATGTATGTATGTATGTATATATATATACACACACACACGCATACATATATACACACACACACACATATATATATATGGTGAGCTGCCATGTCAGGGGGGTACTCAGTAGGATGTAGAGTGTCTCAGGGGGTACATGGCTGTTAAAAGTTTGGGAACCACTGTTCTAAATCATGAAAGATTTCTACAACTCGTCTATGCGTACGTGCCCAATGTGGGTTGCATTCAAATTAATTCGAACGAGTTACGGGTTTGCTGGATCTCGTAATCCTACCACGGATGGCTTTCTTCAAAGGAAGCAGACTTGTACTCCCCAGCAAGCAACTGCCCTCACTGAATTAGTCCTAGTAACCATTCATTAAAAGATGTATTTTTGAATGAAGTTCTCATCTTTATTGTCTTCATTATTAGTTAGCATATGCTTAAAACAACCTCAAGCTAAATTTAAAAGCCGATAGATAAATAAGAGCCATTGAGTAATTGTGCGATTCATAATCCGAATAGTTGATTATTTGTTTCAATAATCGATAGATTATTCAACTATCAAAATAGTCGTTAGTTGCAGCCCTACATCCTACCTGCCAGTGCTTCCTGGTTGCCCTTCTCCAGCTCCTCCCAGTCAAAGGCCTTGCCCATCTCTGCCACAATCTCGGCACTGATGTGTGTGGGCAGTATGTGTGTCTCTGGAGGGTGTGTGAAGTAACTGATCCTGCCCCTGCCAAAGACATGGAAACACCAGTCATGTCAATGTGCTGATATGGAGGGACACATTGGACAGTCTTTACAAAGAAACTATGTCCTTGTGTACCTGGGGTTCCCCACAATTACACCAGACCACCCCAATCCTGGGTCTACAAGTCAGAATGTGTAAAATAATCAGAAAAAAATGCTGCAGCTCAACTCAGCTCCATGCCTCTCTCAAATTGCACACTGTGCTGAAAAATAAGCAAAATGCCTGAAGACATCTGCAATATGAATGAGTCTGAGGACACCTTCTCTACCACCCTTTCTTCTCCTCAGTATGTAAATGAGAGGTCACTCCCTCTATCAGCCTCTCCTCTCCTCAGTATGTAAATGAGAGAGAGGAGGACAGTCTCTCTACCACCCACTCCACTCCTTACCCAGTCCAGTCCATGAGGACACTCTTGGCAGCCTTGTCATGGTCCGGCAGCCCCCCTTTCCGCAGCTTACCCTGCTGGCGTGCCAGTAATGCCAGGAACTCCAGAGGAGTGTGGAAGTCTGCGACACCATAGTGCTGCATGATCTGAGAGAGGAAAAGAGATGGGTGGTGGAGCAGGAGGCAGGGGGGGGGCAGGGGGAGACAGAGAGATGAAGGGAGAGAGGGAGGCAGAGAGAAGACGGGACATGGGGGGGTATGAGTTGTGCTATTTTTGCATGCATATGTTTCCATTTCCTTCTCTCATTCATTTATCCCATTTCCTGACTCTCACTCATCTGTTTATATATAGAGGTCATATATTTTTATCCTGCCACTGTTTAGCTTTGTAATGTGCACATAACCATCAAATCACTCATGTGATCCTGTATCATGACGACTTCAAGTCTGTAAGTTCTTTTTGTTTTTTTGGTTTTTTATTAACTTATGAGATACTTTTCTCTTTTTTGCACGTTACCTTGACAGTAGCACTTTATAAGGTGTAGTATTTTCAGGACAGCTCTAGCAATGACAGTTTAGGCAATCCACACTGGCAGAGAAGGGGAGAGAGCAGTGGGCATTCCGTTTTAAAAAAGCAAAACCTGAGCCTTATTGCAGCGGCGCAGGATGGCGGCCACTGGCTCCACTGGGTCCATCAGCTGTTCGATCTTCATGCAGTTCCTCAGGATCATGGCTGCATCGCTTTTGGAGGTCGTCATAACGATCCCCGGGCAGTCCAGGAGCTTGATGTGCTTGTCCAGGTGCACCTCCTGAAGACACCTTCAAGGACACCACACAAATGAGAGCTTCGCCATTTGTGGGTTCCACTACCCACTCCAGGAAGCTCTGTCTGCTCCTGGGCTGTGCCACCATCTACACGCTCTTACCTTTATTTCACCTAATTATGGCATAAATATATGTAGTAATCACTTATTTACTGCATTATTATTACTGTACATTATTCAGGGACTGTCCATTGGTCAGGAACTCAATCTTCTACACAGGAAAACAAAACAAGAGTCTCATCACAGCATTTGGCTAACCTGAGCTATGATTGGCTTATCACATCATATAGATGTTGCTTTACCCTAGGATTGGGACCCATCACAGGCAGTAGCAGGGAGCTTACTTGGTGACGCCAGGCGTGGCCCCGACGCTGCAGGCGCGTGCTCGCTTCAAACTGTTGATCAAACTGCTTTTCCCCACGTTGGGAAAGCCTGAAAGACACACAAGAATGAGACCAATTCACAAATTATCACATACTCGTTTCACACAGCTCACACTTCTCTGATGTTCCAGTGCTTTTATTTACACCTACAGACATGCCAACAGTCAAAGGAGGCTTCAAAATGCCTTCAGTAACACCCAGGAGAAAACTATAGTCTCCACTTATTGCAGGTGGTCTCAACCAGCCCTCTCACACAAACATCTGAGACATTTGGGAAAGCTGAAGCTCTACACACCTATGAGCAAGAAGATCCATTGCACATTATCACACCTGAATATGAGGCATCCTATCAAGGACAGATTCAGATCCCATTCAGGGCCACATTTATCATCCCCCTGTCCAGGAGTCAATTAAAAAAATGAAATACCCACAGAAATGCCAAAATAAAGACCCCCACACTGAAGCTGAATCTTGCATTTAAACTGAGTGATGTCTGAAGAAGTGAATACTAAAACAAAGCTGGTATTACACAAAGTGTGTGAGATCTGAAGGAGTGAATACTGAAACTTAAAGTTGGTGTGTTTCAGATCTGAGGGAGGCCATACTGAAGCTGAAAGCTGGTGTCGGAGTGTGTGAGATTTTAAGGCCAAAATACTAAAGTTGAACACTGTTGTTAGACTGAGTGCATGTGAAGGAGGCCATACTGAAACTGAATGCTGTTGTTAGACTGAGTATGCAAGATCTGAAGGCTGCGCAGTACGCACCCACCACACCCACTGTGATGATGGTCTTTATGTCAAGGCTGCGGCAGTAATTCCCCAGTAGCTTCATCAGGAGGTCCGCCCCCACACATGCACTGCTGCCCAGGAGCTCCGAGGAGGCCTGAGCCACAGGTACGCTACTACGCTTCTGCAGGGGGTGGAGCCACAAGACATGATGTTACAAAGGTAGATAAGATAAAGATAAGATAAAGATAATTGGGCATCTAGGTGGTAACATGCAGAAGATTCACAGTAGGCAGCAAAAGCAAACAGGGAAAGGTGTAGCATGCATGGACACTTATCGGGGTGACAATGCCTGATTCACATGTCAGAATGCTGGCATGCTGAGACACTTCCAGCGTCCTTCCTCACCAAGTTCCTGTTCTGCTGCTGAGTAGAGGCTTTGAAGGCCACTGTGGGGAACTCATTACGAAGGTACTTGATCCATTTCTCCACAATTTCCTTCGAAACCAGATCTTTGCATGGCCCAAGAGGAGAGAAAACAGGTGAAAGAAAAACATTATAGTGAAAGTAATACCATTCCTCTAGAAAAAATCTAAAAACATCAAGCATCTGGTTATTACTCACTGGGCTGCAAAAGACCTGGAAGCAAGACAAGCACACCTTATACCCAATTTCTGCTGGACATCTGAGAACACTGACAAAGAGTCTATGCAACTGGCTGATGCAACAAGGCATGCATTTCAGGCAGCTTTAATAATCCAACAATTAGGGGTGACCCGATTCAATCTAAGGAGCCTGATTGGACTGCCAATCTCACAGTCGAATCGTCGCAAAATGTGGTTATGAAACAAGGATTATTCCATTCCGGCTATATGGGGTTGCGGAATGTCTGATTTTACATAGAATTGCTTGGTTTCTCCCAATAAATCATGATATATAGCCTATTTTGGTATAAATATCAGCCTATTAATAATACTGTTAATAAAAAATTGGAAAATAACTCATGTGCTTTTAATCAATCTCCTTAGTGTGCGTGAATAAATCACCATGGTAGACTAAGTTGCACTATCCTATTTTGCAGGACCATCGGAGCAGCATCTTGGCTGGGCTTTAAATCTTTTTAGCTACCTAATAGCTCACAATGTCTCGGAAAAAAAAATCAAAAAAAAAGTGTGGGAGCATTTGAACAAGTCGAAGATGATCCAAAAAAAAGTCAAATGCAAGTTGTGTCAACTAGTAGCGGCTGGTGAGACGGAAACAGGGGAAGCCCGAACACTACATTTAAATCATTACTTTCAACCTGTTCGCCTTTATCCTCTTTGATTAACAATAAAACAAATAATCCACAGAATAATCAATCGGGTAAATAGAGTAAATTATTATGCTCGCGAAACAGCGCAGATTGTCTGTAGTTTGTGTGCTTGTGAAAGGTAGGCTACAGCGTGAGATTGTTTAACAAGGATGGCATTTATCGAATTAAATTACGTTAAATGCTCATGACACATCACAGCTTTCGTGAGATCTGTGTTCTAAACGTTATTGTTCATTGCACTCAACCTAACCTAAAAGTTTATTCTCAGTAATTTAAATAGATTTAACTAAATTTAGCTCCGTTTTGTAATTTGACTTTTGTAACACAAGAAAGCTATAATGTGAAACATTTCAGAGAAAGCTTTGGGATTACTTGCCACTTAATTATTAAAATTGTCATCCTCGTTAATTAAACAATCTCATGCTGTAGCTTTCGCAAGCACACAAACATTAACGTTGACGTTGTTCTGCACTTCATGGCATTAAAATCACTAGCGGATCTTCAATGGGTGCCGTGGGTGCTGGGCACCCATGGCCGAGCCCCACGGCTAGCAAAAATAAATTCTGGAGTCAGCGGTGTTGATAGCTTACACTATGATCACTTTTAAAGATGTGTTCAACAAACGCGTTAACCACCGTTTCTGGTGGATTTTAATCAAAGATTTTAATCGATAGTCCCCTCTAAAACACACCCCCTCATGGCTGCCTGCAGAGGGAGAAATACGCCGCACTATGCTCTGTACCTGTAAACAAACAATTAAAGCTCGGGTTCCGCAACGTTCTAGAGCGATTTTCAGACACGAGATCTATGGCCAAGAAATATCAAGCGCTTAACCCGAAACACTTATTTAATTCCGAGTCAGTCCAAAGTATACACGAGTTGGCAATATATTACAGCAGTGATGTTTCTGCTTCCGATGTCCCTGATGAATACTGCTCCTTTTGCGAAATGTGCAGAAATCTGGAGATGGATGAGCTCTCCACTGGCCAGATTTTAGCCTTTCTTATAGCCAATGACATGAATCGAGCGTTCCCAAATCTGGCTACCCTTTACAAAATATACCTCACAATTCCTGTGAGTAGCGCACTGTTAAAAACTTACTTGCGTGCCACCATGGGCGAGGAGCGCCTCTCACAACTTGCGTTACTTTTTATCGAAAGATAGTTAGCTGCAAACATCGGATACATCGCAAACATTTGGATAAGGTGGTCAAAAAGTCTGCAGGAATGAAATGTCACAAGGTGAATTTGACAGGTTGCTGTTGCTACACTTAATATGTTGAAAATTAAATCTGTTCTAGACCCTATGTCTTTTTTTTCTTGCCTTTACCTTACAGTTCAGTTATTTGCGCTTGGCTCATGATGATTATGGCTACGGTCTGCGTGTGCTCTAGCATGTTTGTTATGTTTGCAGTAAATAAAGAAAACGCACACGCACTAACAGATTAACATAATAAGCTAATAAAAATGTTGATTTCATGTAATTCACTGACTTTGAATTAGTGGATCATTGATTTCATTTCCCACCAAACAAATTGTCTAGCCTTAACTACGACTTAATTAGGACAGCTGCTGTCTAGAAATAGCATACTTCAGTGTGCAAACATGTTTTCCTTGGTAGTCTATAGACTATCAGGGACAGAAAATTGTGTGCGTAAAAAGAACACCCACTGTTCCACTGATTCTGATCATTCGCACCCATCGGCAGGAAAGGCAAGCTCCGCCGCTGATTAAAATGTTAATTTTATGTTAATGTTAAGTAATCATTTAACAAATAATGTTTATTCCATGTTGCCTTTAAATGAAAGCTTGTAGGGATTCACCTTAACTTAAATTTTAAAAAATCCAAGGCGTGTGTTAGCCCCTGTGTTATTTAAACCTATATTTTGTTATGGTCATTTGTTATATGCCTCTTTGTTTGATGTTTGATATGCTGACACTTCACAGTGGCCTTGTTTCAGTTTTGGTCGTTTCATTATCAAGTTGTATCTGTGTGCGACAAATTGTTTAATTGGGAGTTTCAGCTCTTTTGTCTGGTGTGGAAAAAATGGAAGCCAATGTCACAAATGAGAATATGGATCAATGAGCAAAAAAAAGCTAGTGCCTGGAGACACACTTCTGTATGCTGCCTTCTTTCCTTTTATCCAACTCCTTCACTCCCTCTCTCTTCCTCACTCCCACCCCTCCTCCTCTTCCTCATTGCCCCCCCTTTCTCTCCTCCTCCTCACTCCCTCCCTCTCTCCTCCTCTACTCCCTCCCTCTCCCTCTCTCTCCTCCTCACTCCCTCCTTCTCCCCCTCTTCACTACCTCCTTCTCAATTCAATTTTCAATTCAAGAAAGCTTTATTGGCATGAACGTTACAGTTACAATACATTATTGCCAAATCCACATACATACACACACACATAAAAAAGAAGAAGAAAAAAGAAAAAGGGACAATTATGTTGAACAGAATTAGAATGTTATCACAAAATAGGACAATTCTAATAATCACAAACAGAATTGGAGTTGGTGTTTTGTTATGGGTGGCCTCACTGGCTGTCCCTCAGGTTATGGCAAGCTACTACAAATTTTGCTGCCAGAGTGGCCAAATCCTTGTTCTCTCCCAGAATGTTTGGTAATTTTTCTTCATTTGTATAGTTTCAAAACTCAGGGAGGATTGAGTAGAGTTTAGTGAAGGAAGATTCTCTAATTTCAACATATTTAGTGCATTCGGTTAAGAAGTGCAGCCCCCAGACTGCAGTGCGAGCACAGCCTCTCCCCTCTGGGCAGCCAGGTCTGCTTGTGTCTGCCTTTTTCAATGGCGAGGCTGTGCTCACTGAGTCTCTACATTGTCAAGGTTTTCCTGAGTTTCATGTCTTTTACTGTACTCAGGTAAGTAGCTGTCGTACTCACATTTTAGGGCCGAATAGCATTGTAATTTGTGTTGTGTTTTCGTGACTTCTTTCCAATGGGTGATGTAATTTTCCTTCTCAGTGGTTGTAATTTTGTTGGGTCTATTGTTTCTGGCTATTGTGTCATTGTCCTGAGCCTCTGTGATGCGAGTTGGTGTTAAATCACTGAGTCTCAGGACAAGTTGGCTCAGTGGGTTCCTTCCTATATTCAGCTCTTGGCTTTTCAGAGCTATATAGTGTGGGGTTGTTCATTTTTAGGTGTTGACAGAATTTGAGTGCTCCTTTTTTGGATATTGATAATTAGAGGGTATTGGCCTAATTCTGCCCTGCACGCATTGTTGGGCGTTTTCCTCTGTACCTGGAGGATACTCTTGCAGAACTCTGCATGCAGGGCTTCAGTTGGATGTTTGTCCCAACTTGAAAAGTCACAGCCATAAAGTGCAATAGGTTCAATAATTGATGTGAATAGTTTAATCTAAGTTCTAATTGGTAACTCTAATTGGATCGATCTTTTGATGGCATAAAATAGTTGATAGTGCTTCTCCCACTCTCTCTCTTCCCCTCATCCTCACTCCCTCCTTCGCCCTCTCTCTCTCCCCCTACTCCTCACTCCCTCCTTCACCCTGTCTCTCCCTCTACTCAATCCCTCCTTTGCCTTCTCTCTCTCCTCTCTCCTCCTCCCCACTCCTTCCCTCTCTCTCCTCCACACTCCCTCCTTCTCTCTGTCCTCCACACTCCCTCCTTCCTTCTGTCTCATTATGTTCAGCACCAGTACCCTCTCTCTCTCCCTCTCTCTCTCTCATTGGTGCTTACCGATCTTGTCCAGCACCAGTACCCCTCCCTCATTGGCTCTTACCTATCTTGTTCAGCACCAGCACAATCTTCTTGTTGGTGCCGCTCTGGACCACAGCCTGTTCCACCTGTGGGCAGCGGCACCCCAGCGGGTCACGGGCGTCTAGGACCTCCAGAATAACATCAGCCCTCTCAATGACCTGCGCACAGGAACCGCAGTCAGTAAAGATGGCCTCATGGGCCACACCCCAGTCATGGGCCACACCTCAGTCATGGGTAGATGAAAATTTGTAATAAATGCATAATGAAATTATGGACAGACAGAAAACCTACTCAAACACAATTCCTTCTAACTGGAATGCACCATCTCAGAAAAATGTAGCACTTGTTATTTCTGTTATGCAATACCTGTAAGTACACAATTTGTGCAGTATGACACATACAAGTGTTAAGTTAAAGCAAAGATGAGAGCTAGCTAGTGCTCTGAGTCACCAATACAACAATGTACAGTTAGCTTGTTGATAGTGCTGCATCCAGTCATACCACAAGTCAAACTGTACATTGAGTCACTTCCACAGAGCCACGCACCTTTTTGAATTCCCGGTAATACGCCTTCCTGGAGTTCTCATTTTCAAAGCTGACGTGTTTGTCTAAATTCTGCATCTCAGCCTCCTACAGTGCAGAGGGATCATATACAGAGGCAGAGTGATACATGGCAGTGTTTGGCAGTGTGACAGTGAGTCTGCCGAACCCCACTACAGCCTTACAATCCACACACTGCTCATCCACCTACTCATCCTCTCAGTGCAACAGCGTGGCGCACTGGAAAAGAGTGGCTGCCGGCTTGACTCCAGGTGGGGCACTGCAGTTGTGCACCTGAGCAAAGTGCTTCACCTGAACAGCTTCAGGAAATATTCGTCAGCAGACATGGATTAAATGTAAGATGCTCTAATCTTAGGAACAGGATGCAGACGATGCACAAAAAATTGAAAAATTTTGAAGCCATCACTGCCTAGGTATGGCACAAATATGAAATAAGAGATCATTGAAAACAATCAGCATCAAACAGCTACACTAAACTTAAGCTGAGGGAAACAGACCCTGTTTTATGTGGCTGAGTTCATCTGAAGCTTTATTTTGATCTGAAACACTTCATGTGTATAATTTTAAACAGAACTGTACAGAACATCCTGGCCTATTACCTTCCTCTCAAATTCTCTCTGTCGTTGTAGAACATCTTTCTGGAAGGAGTCCAGACTGCGCCTCTTTAACAGCTCTCTGTCCCGAGAAATTTTCTGCTTCTCCTGAAGGCTCTCCCTCTGGCAAAACAGTGGCACACAATACAGCCTCAGCAACAAACAATACTGCTTCAGTAACACACATGGCAACACAATACAGCTTTAGTAACATGCATACATTTTTAGGACCACACACGGTAACACAATACAGCTTCAGATACATTTATTATAACACAAAAGTGCTTCATCAACATGCTCTGTTACACAAGCCTGCTTCAGCAACACACAATGTAACAACACAGCTTCAGCAACTGTTTCACACACACATAAAAACATCATACTCTGGATAGAAAAAAAGGCAAGTCAGACAGTACACAACCTATTGACATTGTCCCCAACACATGGCTATTAAAGCTGCTGCCTTTAAATGCGCATACAGGCAGGCAAACACACACACATGCAAGCCCGCCTGCCCACTGGCCCGCGCACACACTACAGTAAAGAGACAGAAAAGCTGCAGTTGGCTTGGTGTAACCTCGGGCAAAAACTAATATGAAGAACTTCTGTTTCAAATATGTTTCACACTTTGTCTTGTAAACATGCAGTTGAGCCCAGCATCACAGCAACCTTCCTCACCCTCTTCTTCCTGAGCTCTGCATCTCTGTGGCCATTCTCCTTGAACAGGTGTGCATGCAGCCCTGTGTTCTGGCCAGGGTTCCTCTTTCCTTCTTGTGATGCTTTCCGCTGCTGTGCATCATTCCCCTGGAAACAGCACAAAAATAAGATCTAACCACTAAAACATGAGCTGACACCTCTAATATGCAGTTTAGGCCCCTAAATGAGCCTTAAAAATGGACAAAATCATGCAATAAAATGAGAACTTTAACCTAACCTATCTTCAAAGAAGGGCCAAAGAGGACCAATGAATGGAATTTAAACCTACAACAAATGTTAGTTTCAGTGTCGGCTACATATTATTATTATGACTGCAAAACACTATCAGTTAGAAAAAAAGAAAGAAAGAAAAAACAAAAGAAAAACGTTTTCAGCACACAAACACGTCGTTAGTCACAGGTACAAATCATATACTGTCCATATGTCACAGCATACAAAATTAACTGCCAATTATAGTATTCATATCAATATTCAATATCAATATTCGAAACAAAGGCCACCCCATTCCAAATCAATTTCCTGTTATGCTAAAATCACATCTGAACGCAAATCAGTCAGATCCGATTAAATGAATGAGACAACACGAGTATAGGAAGACGCGTTTAGATTAAAATTACAGCTCACAAATAAAGGGACAATTTACTAAAACGCGAATGTGGAGACAACTTCAGCCACGTTCCGTGACTTGAAAAAGAGGGTCTTGGTATGTAACGTTAGTCTAGGGATGTCAGTTGAATAAACTTGCTAGTCAACAAGTCCATGTGACCACATTGAATGACTGTACACGATATGCTTTACAACTAAATCCACACGTTTAAAACGCCATAAATCGACTAAATTAGTCCCAGGCTTTTTGATAGCGAGTTGCCATGCTCGTATAACATGAAAGACCATGCTTACCTTGTTCTTCCCACGAAATGTTAGCCATTTCGCTCTTTTTTGTCCTGTAATAGAAAACACCAGGAAAAAAATATAGAAGCACTGATGAACACGAAAACCAACAGCTCAGAACAAAAATGACATCAAATAAAACAACTTCATGTACACACTGGCTTTAGGCATGCTTCCACCAGATGATTCGCAGCTGGAGAACTACTGGTTCTTTCACGACAGTTGCCGCAAAGCAGTCCTCCATTTCTTCTTCTGTGGTTTGGTGATCCTTATTGCCCGTGTATAGTACCACCTACTGTGCTGGAGTGTGGTTCACAAGGCAACAGAGAACATGAAAGGATTGAATACGGAGAACATTTATCTAAAGCATGACAAATTCTTCCACCATCATCAAAAGTCTTTGTATAACGTATTAACATCTCTCCCTTTTAGCGGTCCAGAGTGCCACATTACAAATAAGGTTAACGTAGCCATACCCCTTTTTCCACTCCTACACACCCTGGCATGGTCAAATGGAACAGCAGAAAATGGATACGTTATAAAATGACGAATCAAAGCCTTTTACACAAAATGCAAAATTTCAACACTCTAAACAATAATATAAACATAATAATCTATTATACACTGTGCTACAATAACTAACAATTGTATGTATGTTGTACTATGGATTATGGGTTAAACTTCTGCACACAATGTAAAAATACTTTTCTACTTTGTTGGTCATATTTTAGCAAATGTAAACTGGAGATAGACAGGACACTATAGATGGGTAAAATAAATGCATACACATGTAATGCAATGCATTGTGGGATACCCCTCACTTCTTGAACCAGTAGCATTGCTGGTGAAAGCTGGTAATGCAATGCCTAATACTAGCAATCATCTTTTAACAGTACTGTGTATTGCAGCAAAAGGCACTGAAATTATCTGATGAAAGATGTTGTCTTGTATTGCTTCCATGTCCATGTGTGAGAATACCTTATCCCCGTGCTCCATTGGTCTTACAGTAACCCAGAAAGAGAGACCCCTCAACCAGCTGAGCCTGAAGCCCAATGAGCAGAGCAACATCACCATCACATCAATCAGCTTCAGGACAGCAATGCAAGGAGTTCCAGTTAGAGTAAACCAAATTACACAACGCCTCAAATACTCTTATCTGCGGCATTGGGAAACGCATACAAAAAAACAAAATGTCAGGCTATCGGACCCTAAAAAGAGATTACACCCGGCAGAATATCTGACCAGTCAGACGTTGAATGCAAAGCAGAGGCAGATGCTGACCAAATATCACCTGAGTGATCACAGCCTGGCCATTAAAAAGATATCACAGGCAAACCTGGCAAGCCAGGAAAGACAGCCTCAGCGATCAGTGCATAGAAGAGAGGCCGAGACAGAAATCAACTTTCCTTTAAAATTCCAAAGCAAGGGAAATTTTCAGATATATATTTTAACCTTTACACATAATGTATTGTTTAATTATTGTAAATATTATCAAGTTAACTTGTGAATAGATATGTTTTGTTTTACTCCGTATAGTTGTATTGTTTATTGTATGTTCATATTATTGCTCTGACAACACTGAAATAAAAGGACCATTGAACTGAACTGAACCGAAGAATGCACTTGATGGTTTGGACGGCTCTGCACTTTTAAGTGAAAGAACTAGGACTGTTTTGAGGAACTAAATGGAAATTCACCACCACAAATGGTCGAGAACAGTTTTGACTCCATCTGATATTCTCTACAACTGCAAGTCATGTAGTAAATTTTTGGCCTCAGAACTAGCAGATTAGCTCAAATTCTCAGTCCGTAAGTGGGTAATCAATAGATTTAAGAATGAACTTAAGTGCCAGGATATCCTTTCCCATAATGTAATTCCACACACATCCAGTTAGGGCACAAACAGAGGCAAAAAAGGCAAGTTCTGCTCCAAATAAAGAATTTTATTCCCAGAAAGTGCATTAACACTAATGCTGTGCCAAGTGGACTAAGCATCTCTATGCTGAACAGACCCCCACACAAATTTCTGTCTTTACTTCTGCATGGGGTCTGGGCTGTTTGTCAGGCAGGATACTGCAGGTCCTCTTTTCCAAAGAGAAGCGAGGTGATTGACTCCAGCTGGTGACATCACACTGCTCCTTAGAGATACGCAACAAACCCAGATGTGTCAGTTCCTATATACACTAAACACAGCACAATAAAAGGCAGCAGGTGCATCACAGGAGAGAAAGAGAGCAGGCAGCCCCTGTGGCTGCATGTGTGTGTTTACACCCCGCTGTCAGCCACGTCCTGCTCTGTCACACCCTCATTGCTCTTCCTTTTCATGGCATGCTGCCTCCTCTTCTCTTTGTGCTCCTTGCTGCCGGAGGTGAGCTTCTCACTCTTGGCCATAATGTGGCTGGACTGTCAGAGCAGACAGACATGCCGATCAGCCACAGTGCATGATGGGAAAGCAGGTTATCTTGTGCTTAAAGTGCCACATACACTTCAGCAATGAGCAGGATCCACACGTGGGTTAAAGAAGCTACACATGTACACCTGCAACAGCAGCAAAATCTGCTGATGTTCAATGATGTATTTTCATGTTTTAATGTGGCAGTATTAAAGCATTCTCTAGAAAGTACACTTATTTTGGTACATGACAATGTTTTTGTTAACTGCACATATTTTCCTGTTTTTCAACTTGATATGATTGAGCACGAAAGAGTACAGTTTGGTGCAAAACTGTAGCAGTTAGGGAGAGCCCTGTACAAGTAAAATATGATGCCAATGATGTGCTTCACGTGTCTGTGAAATGCGATATCCTCACCAATGATGCACTTCTTCGTGCTGCAAGCTTCACGTCCTCCACAGTGACCGTGCTTCTTTTTGCATGCCTGATCAAACGCATACACACAATCTCAGATTAACTGTTGAACTTAATCAATAATATGATCTCTGAGTTGAGGTGAAATAAAACAAAAGCTCTTAATTACTGAGACGAAGCTTGTTACAGCTTTAAATGCTTCAGTGGGCCGGTGCTTCCTAGCAACCAAAAAATGTGGGCTAGACTTTTCTGCAAGTAGATGTTCAAAAATAAATGTTACAACTTCCACAGCCCCATGTTGAAATGTCCCATGCCAGATTTACCCCCACCATGAGTATCCAGAGACCAGCTTTTGGTAGTTTTTGCAAATGTACTTTTTACTATTTAATTTTAGCATAAAAATCAGAGGCACAGATCTACAATGCTAATCTACACACAGACGTGGCTTACCGTGAAAAGGCCTCCAGGTCTTTTGCAAAAATATCTGCAGTAGAGAGGGTGAAAATAAGACAGATAGTATAATACCATAAAATCATCCCACACTGCTAACGTTCTCTTTGTGAGTCTACAATGAACCCATTTCAGGCAGAAAATACTCCTATTACCAGCATTCCATCATTGGATTTGTATTAGAAATGCAAGCAGAGGTCACTCCAGGTCAAGATGTGTGGAGTGAAAGGCGTTGACTGTCATGTCCTTTCTGCTTTAATGGATGAAACTGGTGGAGCTAGCAAAATTCACCCCTGGAAGTGGAACTTTCCAAAAAAACTCCTTATGCGGCCTGAACGGAACACTCTGTTCCATTTTCTCTGTTGATCGTTTCTCTGGTCACTCCTATATCAAGAACAGCTGCCTCAAACTTCCTTTACGTCTGACTTTACTGGTGTCCTCCTCACTCGTCAAAGCGCGCAAACAGCCGTTAGCAACGAGTGCAATGAATGCCACCTGTGGTGAAAATTCATATCGTTAAGCCTCCCATACACTAGACGACTTTGACAAGACTCTGAAAAGACTTTAAAAAGACTAGAAAGTCTGACACCCTCTCACATCTAAAGACTCACAGACGATTTTGCAAAGACTGGGGATCTTGCAGGGTCACAACAGTCATGCGCCGCTTAACGTCCATTCGGACAACGTCCGTTCCCATATAGGCTACGTCCGTAGTCCCATAAAAAGGTTATAATAAAGTTTAAAAATCCCGATCGCAGAACGGGAGGTAGCGGTAGTGAAGGCAACGCTTCCCGCACGCAACACGTGTATCTTGTCTCATGGAAATAAAGCGATTGCGCTGCCAGGCGTATAATGGTACAGTGTATTAATGTGTATGTTTAGTAACCAACTTAACCCATATATTATAGTGTACTTTAATTAACCAACTTAACCCATATATTATAGTGTACTTTACCAGATACATTAGTTGAAATACAGTACGGTACTGTATGATTACAGTATCTTAGCTACAGTAGCCTACTCCATATAGGTTTGCTAGTATATAGGCTAGTATGGTGTTCGCACAACGTCCAAATCACATAACGTCCTATTTCACAGAACGTATCCTGCGGCGCATATTTGCAAGACTGCAACGAGATTCCTTTTTTATTTTATTTTTTATTGAAGTAGAAATTGTACAATACATGGAAAGTGATACAACATCAGTAGTAAACTATTTAGAAAACAGAGCACACAATGTAAACAGAATTATAAGCTGATAAAATACAAAAAATACGTATATAATAAAATAGCTAAGGGGTCTCTTCTAATAATTTTAGGGCATCAATAACATTCAGTAGTTTTTCTGCTGCTTTCTTTTCCATATACTTCAGTGATTTGCAGTACAGTGCTAGTTCTCTCACAAAGACCACCAGTAAGGGTTGTGTCTTAATATATTTGTATTTATGGATAAAAAATTTACCTAAAATAAATAAAGTATTCAACAGAAATTCAGTTTTAAACTAGATTCCTTTTGAGATTATTTCCTGTTTGGTGCTGATAGAGCTCACCTATTGGTTGTTGACAATGCCACGTCACTATTTGCGTCAGCCAAGACTGAAAAACTTACGATAATATTAAACCCGGTTGAATTTATCGTAACGGCAAGACGAGAGAAAGACTGACTTAAAACTGCTCCGATTGCCACCTTACACCAAACGATCGAGACCACGGGAGCGCGCCGCGACTCTAGCAAAACTCTCAAGATTTTATTCCGACTTTGGAAATTTGTCTGCGACTGTGAAATCGCTAGAAAGTCGTTAGGTGTAAGGCCGGCATTAGCTGCCCAGCGAGATGCGTCAAATTTAATCGAGTTTGTACTTACCGCATTGCTTGAACGTTGTTTCAGCGATCGCTGCCACGACCAATTTGCTGAATTTCTTCTGACAATCCTCTCCAATTTCCTGACAAAATTTGCCCACCGTGAAGTGCACTGCAGCTTTCAGCCTCTGCTACAGTGAAACGGGTTTACAAATTACAAAGGGGAAGCGGTCTGGGAACTTTGCGAGCTCTTTACACAAAAGTTAACGTCAAAACGTATTTAGCTGGTAATTGCTAGCTAGGAATTGGTTAGGGTAGCTAAACATTTGGCGGTTAACTAGCTGCACAATAGATAACGTAATGTTTGTTATCTAACATTAGCTTTTATTGGGTATCCTAAGTAGCGATCACTGCAGGACCACTACCGATGCGCAAATTCTCTGCGTCTTTACGTTATCTACAACCTGGCTGTGAGAGAATTCGTCGTCCATTTTTTTCGGAGATGGAGTTATTGTCGATAAAAATATATTCTGATCCAGTGACAAAGACAGTCGAGTGAACTCAAAAAATATGACAATCGTGGCAACGAAAACATACAAACGTAAGAAATTTTTTGACAGGCCTGCTACCGTTACCGAAAGACTAGCCAGCCTCTGAAGCAACTTTTCCTTTGGCGCGCTGTTTGTAATGGTGACCATAGATATCACACAACACTAGCTCCTTTACCCGAAACAACGCTAGGCAACGCTGTAACTAGCGCCGCCATCTCACGGGGGATTTCTTTAATCTAAAAATCAAAGCGAAACGTTATTGTAGACATCATATATAATTTACATGCACGAAATGCGCTGAGGACACATTCACTAGCGCAAATAACTTCTTGCTTTGAAACTTTTTAAAAGCTCCTTTAATGTGCAAATCTCACATGTTAGAGACAATATTTCACTCTCAGCTGGCACCTTATAAAATGGTTGAGAACTCTCTCTTCCCATATAGTATTGCTGCTTTGAATACTTTTAAATGAATCAACAATTTTACTCACAGAAATATTTTAATCATGCAACAAGAACAAAAACATGATATATCTGAGACTGAAAGAATGTTTTGGGGGCATGTGTGGCTCTCCTTAAAAAGGTGACCTGTCACTGACCCCAATGAATGACAACAGAATGCTGAGGTTTGTTTGTAACAACTTATGTCAATGATTACTTTGATGTCTGATTGTATTTGTCATTATGGTTAATATAATTCTTTATCACATGTTTGGGACATTTTTTGAACAGCTGGTGGCTTTTGTGGAGGTTCCTTAAAACAGTTACCATGAGCAAGGAGCTGGCTGCTGCTTGGGGAAACTGAATGGTTTTGAACCCTTGCTTCAATGAGGATGTCCAATGCTACTGAATGTGATAAATTATGAAACAACTGTCACTCACAACTGCTGTTCTTCGCTCTGTTCAGAGTCCCTTTGATCACCCTTGGGTGTAACCAATAAAGTGATTCTGTATCTGTGCCTTACCCTGATGTCAGACATCTCTGAACCGATTCATCCTTGAGGAATCAATGGGACTGAGAGGTGGACTTTGAAGCAGCCCAGGTCATCTTGGCTATGAGAGTAAAGCATCCCTGTTTAATGGAGATTTTACTAAGTGCTCATGGGATGATTATATGGCTGCAACAGCAGATTGTGACTGTGAGCTGTGTGAGCAGTGACCTGTGCATTATAAGCGCCTCTGTCTCTAGCTGTGATGATTTTTGACAATAGAGGTGTAACTCTGGGGTACAATGAAGATGCAGTGTGCCGGAGCCAGGACGTTATGAGGAACAGCCAGCCAGGACGCTGCACAGTAGGACTACTCTATCCCTACAGTGTGTAGAGCAAGAGTCTTCCATGTTGTGTGCATGAAATGGGATGAAATAGGCATGGCATTTCTTTGTGAATAAAATATTCTTTCCTAAAGGTCAACTTAAATCAATTTACTCGTTTGTTTTCATTCCTGTACAACATAAGTAAATCAGGTTGTCAGTGAAACTTTTTATGTAGTATACTTTGCTCTTGTGAAATACAATGGTGATACTTCTCTTCATCATTGCAGTAGCTTTGCTTACAACCCAGCTACCTTATTTTGTTAATCAGTGATGATGATGTCCTTGTTCTTAAAGACTAAGAGTACTTTGCTAGCGATTTTCAGTAGCTGCTTTTACAGTGAAAGTATCTGATTGTGGTCAAGCTATCATGACTTTGGGAAATGATAGTCAAGGTATCGCTGCTCAGTTTTTGTTTGTATTTTTCCTAACAGTGTTATTGATAAAAAAAAAAACCTTTTAATCAGTCTGCTCTTTAGTGCTGTGGTTTTCAAACCCTGGGTCATGACCCTCGGGTGGGTCGCTGAGTACAGAAAATGGATCAGCAGAAAAGTAATTACTTTGTGATCTTATGAGTTGCATTAATCTTTTAGGATCACATTCAGAATAAACAAACAACGGACATATTGTTGTGGTGAATATAAATAAAATAGACAACATCAGTTCTGGCCCTTATACTGTTTTCTTATCCGAATTTGCTGACTTTTTATCTAACCTGGTTGTCAACCCAGAAAAGGTTGTGGTAGTAGGCGATTTCAACATTCATATGGACGATGAACATGATGCATTCAGAACAGCATTTTTGTCCATTATCAACTCCATTGGATTCTCTCAGTTTATGGGTAAACCCACACATTGCTGCAACCCAGTGGCGGACCGTGCCCTCTCACCGTGGCCCTTCAATTTCCCAAATCCGCTTCCACACCCCCCTTCCCCAACCACGCGCAAGCACCCACGCCGAAAACAAAAACAAAACAGCCAAAATGCCACCTCAGTAGGTTACACCTACATTCACAACTGTACTGGGTCTCACTAGAATGATAGCTACGGCATAAAGCTACAGCAAAGTTATAAAAAGTCACTCTGAAGAGATTTAAAACTCCGAAAAGATTCAAAACCAAGACTCACTCACTTGATACTAGATATAGCGTATTTTAGCGAGGCAGTTTATCAGTTTAGTGAGTGACTCAGAGGAACCCGAGTCCATAAAAGGAGCTGAGTTTACCACCACTACTTTCAATGGAAAGTAAAGCCTGCTCGAAAAGTCGCCAAATGACGCCATGCTCTAATTAACATATTTGTGACGTCATGGCGTCGTATTTGCATTCTGCCTAGTGTCAGATGGTGTCAGCCCTTTACATCAGGTCGCTTCTCTCCTACTCTCTGTGCTCACATATACCGTATTTTAGTACAGCCGAATTCCCAATAAAGCTGTTCTCATTTACATATTTTTCTGTTTCTGTTGTCAGACAACGGGACGAGTATGAAATAGTGACTGAAATGCGGCCCATTAAGACTACATGTTAACTAGCAGTCACTTCCAAGCCATGTCCAACTGCTGGTCTGCACTGCTACAATTCTGATTTTATAACCGCGACGTTGTCTTGACAAAATCACCATACACGTAATTTAAAGACAACAGCTGTGCTGTGATTTCGGCTATATTTACATGTAAAATAATCACTCAGAGAGAAAGTTAGAAGCGACAGAATCTCTTATTTTTTCCCTCACACAGCGCACGACCTCCGCGTGATAGTGAGTGATAAGACAGTGATAACGGTCAAAACGATCAAGTTAAATTGTTTAAATTAAAACAAAGGAGGAGCAAACAATACATGATTAGTGATAGGCCCTTGGCAACACTGTTTGCACATGCGCAGCTCATTCAAGTCTATGTCTGCTGCCGTGCTGATGCTGAATGTGCTGCTCCATCTCTCTGCCACTCACTGAACAGAGTAGACGCAGAGTGAGGTGTGCCTCTCACTCGCGAGGTCGTACATGGCGACTCTCTTCTATGGAAAGTAGCTAAGGTTTGTCCAAAAAGTCGCTAGATTTGTCGCTAGGTGCTTTTTTGAAAACAAACAAACAAAAAAGTCGCTAAAAGGGTTTGAAAAGTCGCTAATGCCGGCCTTACACCTAATGCCGGCCTTACACCTAACGACTTTCTAGCGATTTCACAGTCGCAGACAAATTTCCAAAGTTGGAATAAAATCTTGAGAGTTTTGCTAGAGTCGCGGCGCGCTCCCGTGGTCTCGATCGTTTGGTGTAAGGTGGCAATCGGAGCAGTTTTAAGTCAGTCTTTCTCTCGTCTTGCCGTTACGATAAATTCAACCGGGTTTAATATTATCGTAAGTTTTTCAGTCTTGGCTGACGCAAATAGTGACGTGGCATTGTCAACAACCAATAGGTGAGCTCTATCAGCACCAAACAGGAAATAATCTCAAAAGGAATCTAGTTTAAAACTGAATTTCTGTTGAATACTTTATTTATTTTAGGTAAATTTTTTATCCATAAATACAAATATATTAAGACACAACCCTTACTGGTGGTCTTTGTGAGAGAACTAGCACTGTACTGCAAATCACTGAAGTATATGGAAAAGAAAGCAGCAGAAAAACTACTGAATGTTATTGATGCCCTAAAATTATTAGAAGAGACCCCTTAGCTATTTTATTATATACGTATTTTTTGTATTTTATCAGCTTATAATTCTGTTTACATTGTGTGCTCTGTTTTCTAAATAGTTTACTACTGATGTTGTATCACTTTCCATGTATTGTACAATTTCTACTTCAATAAAAAATAAAATAAAAAAGGAATCTAGTTGCAGTCTTGCAAATATGCGCCGCAGGATACGTTCTGTGAAATACGTTATGTGATTTGGACGTTGTGCGAACACCATACTAGCCTATATACTAGCAAACCTATATGGAGTAGGCTACTGTAGCTAAGATACTGTAAACATACAGTACCGTACTGTATTTCAACTAATGTATCTGGTAAAGTACACTATAATATATGGGTTAAGTTGGTTAATACTGTACAATACTAAACATACACATTAATACACTGTACCATTATACGCCTGGCAGCGCAATCGCTTTATTTCCATGAGACAAGATACACGTGTTGCGTGCGGGAAGCGTTGCCTTCACTACCGCTACCTCCCGTTCTGCGATCGGGATTTTTAAACTTTATTATAGCCTTTTTATGGAACTACGGACGTAGCCTATATGCGAACGGACGTTGTCCGAATGGACGTTAAGCAGCGCATGACTGTTGTGACCCTGCAAGATCCCCAGTCTTTGCAAAATCGTCTGTGAGTCTTTAGATGTGAGAGGGTGTCAGACTTTCTAGTCTTTTTAAAGTCTTTTCAGAGTCTTGTCAAAGTCGTCTAGTGTATGGGAGGCTTAAGTTGGCAACAGTGGCTGGTGAGGTTCCTCCGACTTTCCGAGTCGAAAATCCGACTTAAGGGTGCGTTCCAGTTGAAATTTCCGACTGGGAACTTGGAAATTCCGACTTCCGAGTTCAAATGGAAGGCACCATTAGCCTCGCTAAAATGCTTTGTGATGTGAATCCTGTGCCTGGTTGCTGGAGTCCCAACTTTGGTTTTGGTCTCCCCCTGTTAACAATTTCAAGCTTCTCAGCGAAATTTCTCCGAGTAAATGGTACACTGAACAAACTACTGACAAAATATGTTTCCGTTGCCGTCTCTACAAGATCTCCATCAGCCGTTTTTTTTAATTACGGTAACCTGCTAGCTAATGACTTTTGCCTGCACAAGCCTCTGATTGGTTAATAAAAACATGATCACAGGGTCCAGCAGTGGTTCTCAACTCCAGTCCTGGGGACCCACTGCCCAGCATGTTTTAGATGCCTCCCTGCCACCCCAGGTATCTGCTGCAGCTGCTTGATAACAAGCTGATCATTTGAATCAGGTGTGTTGAGAACCACTGCGCTACAGAATATCCAGCATACCCCATCCCCACACAAGGCATTGGTTGGTTTTACTGTCACTCTTGACTTTACTGGCACTGTATTGTACAACAACGGTACACTGTCGGACTTAGATCAGGGGTCTCAGACTTACGGCCCCCTCCCCCCGCTATCCGGCCCGCAACTTATGAAATAATCCGGCCCACCAAAAAATATTTTAATTTATTATTATTTTTTGCCAGCTGGTCTACATTAATTTATACTATACAATCAAACACAGTTGACTGAAAAGAAAATTGTGTTAAAAATAATGCATATTGTTAAACTCAAATTGACGGCAAAGGTCAAAGGTACCTGCAACGGAAAGAAAGTATTTGATCGGCTAGTAATTTACATTTACATTTATTCATTTGGCAGACGCTTTTATCCAAAGCGCCATTGTTAGTTAGTTAGTTGTTAAGTTTGTGTCCCATGCATGGACGTACAACAGCCACGGATATATTTCAGCAGCTGTGCAACGCGATTGAGCGCGCTGGTTTGCCATGGAACAGGCTGGTGAGCATCACCACTGACGGAGCCCCATCTATGACAGGCAAAAAAACGGACTGGTAGCGCTGGTCCTAAGTAAACTACAGGAGGAAAATGCTGAGCCAGCAATTGTGCTGCACTGCATTATACACCAACAAGCCCTGTGCAGCAAATGTTTGAAATATGAACATGTCATGTCTGTTGTCCTGAAATGTATCAATTATATCAGGTCCAAGAGTTTACAGCACCGGCAGTTCCGGGCCTTTTTGGAAGAAGTTGAGTCAACATATGGTGATGTACTTTACTTTACTGAGGTGCGCTGGCTCAGCAGAGGACGCGTGCTGAAGAGATTTTTTGAGTTAAGAACTGAGGTGAAGAGATTCATGGAAGATGGCAAAATGAGTGTCCCTGAATTTGATGATCCAAAATGGGTTATGGATCTTGCTTTCCTAGTAGACATAACACAGGAACTGAACATCCTTAACCTGAAGCTCCAGGGCCCTGGTCAACTAATCACAGCAGCTTATGAAAGTGTCAAAGCCTTCTCCGTTAAACTAAGAATGTGGAAAAATCATCTTTCTGCAAAAAATCTTAGTCATTTCACTACATGCAGATCACTTGTGGAGGAGGGCTCAGCTTTCAGTGGTGATGAATATGTCTCTGCCATTGAAAACCTAATGCGGGAATTTGATCTTCGTTTTGCTGACTTCAAGGTGCACTGTGACACTTTTCAGCTGTTTGCAGACCCCTTCTCAGTTGATGTGGAGAATGTCCCAGCTGTGTTGCAAATGGAACTTATTGACTTGTAATGCAACAGTGAGCTAAAGAGTAAATTCAGGGAGGCACGGGGGAAACCGGACATGATTGGACAATTTCTGAGAGAATTATCCCCACATTTCCCACAGCTTTCCAAAGTGTTTAGTCGAGTAATGTGTCTTTTTGGAAGCGCATATCTTTGTGAGAAACTTTTCTCCACTATGAACTTTAATAAATGCAAGTACAGATCTAGGCTTAGTGATGCCCATCTTGAAGCTTTACTCAGGGTTTCAACTGTTACTTCCATCAGGGCAAATGTGGCTAATTTGTGTGAAAAGAAACGCTGTCAGGTGTCTGGCAAAAAATAAAGTACAAATGTGCAGTGCAGGTTTTCAATAAGTTGAACTTAGAATATAAAAGTTAGAAAATGCACTAAGGAAACATATTTGCAATTGAACTGTTTATGAATGTTGTCAAGACTTGCAAAATATAGTTATGTTAATAGAAATAAAAAATACATTTTCAGAAATAATGCAATTTGTTGTCAGTTAAATGTTGATATGGCCCTCCTGTGACATGACAGTACCTGTAGTGGCCCCAGGCCAATTTGAGTTTGAGACCCCTGGCTTAGAGAATCCCCTGTGCTGTTGTAGCAGTAGTAGTATCAAGTAGTAGCTCGTGTGAGCCCTGCGTAAGGTAGCGGGTAGCCGAGCGGTAGCAGCGGTTACGTCACTCCCTGAGAGACCTGGTTAAGTAGCGTTGTTGCCGACAGGCTAGGGGCAATTTGCCTTTAGCTCAACTGGCAACGACGCTGGCCGCAACCCTACGTTCACACCGAGAGCGGCGGAAGAGTCAAAGCGACCGGAAGTCATTCATTTTCTATGTGAGCCAGCGTCTCTCGGCAACGAGCAGCGGCATGACCGTTGGCGGCGCGTCAGAATAAAGTTGAAGTCTGGGCAACTTTATGGTAATAAGCTATGACGCGGTTCGGCGGCAACCAATCAGAATTTGAAGTGCTCCGCTCTAGAGGATTCTAGAGAGCACAACCGTGTAATGTTTGGTGGGAACAAAAGTTTAGTTCCCAAGCACAATGGAGGAGAGGATAATTAATGTAGGCTACACACAAATTAACGTTAATGTTAATTTAAGACCAAGGTTAGTAAACGTGTCCTATAAACTGCATGTTGAAATTTGACTTAGCACTTAGCAACAACACAATTCACACCACACAAATGGCTTTTAATCAGTTTATTTCGTTAGTTTACATTGTTACCAAACGTGATTATAATTGTTCATTTCTTTCATTCATCGATCGATTTCTTACCTTCACATTTAAAAGATTTCACGAAGTTAACTTATAGCCTACCCTACTTGTGGACAATCGGCACAAACGACAGTTTGTTTGCTTTGCGGCCCCTGTATATAACGTTTGCAAGACCAAGCATTTTGAACGAACTTGTAGCCGCCCATTTCGTCTACGTCAGAGCGTCCACTTCTTCGACAGCGTTGCTGGCAGGGCAGCCAGAGCGAATTTTGACGCTCTCGCCGCTCCCGGTGTGAACGTACAGTAAGGGGTTGGCAGCGAGCAGTGAGAACCTCGGTTAGAAACTCGCTCGATCGCTCGCTGACCCACGTAACATCTGATTAATACACAACGCAGTCTGACCATACCCGTGACGGAAAGTAAGTGTCTGTTGCTTCGTTGTTATTTTTATATTTCGTAAGTTTAACCAGGCATTCCTATGTATCCAGCGTGCTAATTTTCATCGTGAAATATTGCTGTAATTGGCTGGAGGAAGTATTAAGTTCGCTACTGAGAAGACTGTGATCATTCATATGTATGAGTTAAAGTGGTACCGTTCATACCGCTGTGAAGAGTTAAGCTAATAGCGGCTCCATGTAGGGAGGATTTGTCCGCTGTATGTGAACGCTATTATGTAGTACCCTCATCTAACCGCAAAGTGTCGCCATTGTCCTTTATAATATAACCCGGTCAAAGATTCCATATATGAAAGTTTATTTCCCTGAAGAGTAACGTTATCATTTGTATGTACCTCTAGGTCACTGTTCCTGTTAGGAATGAGCATTGTAATGCTTATTGCTATATTTATGTTTAAATGAGTCTTGGTGGCTCTGATGTGGTACTATATATACATTTTCTTTATTCATGCTTCACAGTAGTTTATGCCCTGTCGCTGTTAAGATGCCAATGCCTAATGGTGATGTATTTTGTTATTTTAGACCGATGACAATACTGAGTATAAATACTGCTGGAACACAGTACAATTCAGTGAAGAAATTACGATTCCTATATCCTTGCATCCTCCGTGACCTAGAAACCAATAACTGGTCGCCGACTTAAGGACGAGTCCAAGTCTGTAGTAGACATACAAGACATGTCCTCATTTGTCTCATCTGGCAGAGGATGCATCTATCTATCCTTATGCCGAAGATTTTTTTCAACGATATGGCGTAAGCGTCACACAAATGTCCCGTTCCTTAATTTTTTATTGTTGCGACAACATAGATATTCACTACATATGTAGAAAAATGTATATACAGCAAATAGGCAGCTAGAGCACAATGATTACTCACAATACAAATAAATTATATTTTGACAACTGCACGCAAAAGGTGTAATAGTAAATTAGTTGATAGAGGTGATATAACATTTCTAAAGCTTTATACAAACAGCGTCCTACAAAATTGACGTAGCTCATAAGACCAAAGATGTTCCATTTCCCTCATTATGTTAGATACCTTCTTATTTTCTCCTCGCATCCCTTCCCAGTCTCCTTAATGGGCGCCACCAAGAAATCGTGGAAGAGGAGGACTCATCTGTAAAGTTCTGGGATACACCCTTCGATTTCATGTGCGAACTTATTTCCGCTTTATGCTGACCCAAAGCAGATGCTTTATATGTGGGATGTTTATATTGGTATAAAAAACTGGTTTCAATGTGCGTATTCTTGGAAGGTTTCTCTCTATTCAGTTAAAGCTCCTAATGGTAAAGTTTTATTGTATCTACAGTGGTGTTTTTATTGTCGCAGATCTACAACAATTGCCAAGTTTTTAAATGACTGTGGGTGTGCTGGTTTTCCCTTCGCTCTCTGTTCGCCAAAATCCTGACTTGTTAAGTGGGTATAGACCAGAGCAACGTGACGTCAGCTTGAAGTAGTTTTGGCGGACACGCCTCGTTTTGGGGGAAAACAAAGCGGTAAAATCGACTGGGGACAAATAGGAGATAGAGGTTGTCACCGTGCCCAAAAGTTGTTGTGTTGTGTCCTGCACTATCAACAGTAAAACACACCCACACATTCGTTTCCCCTTGCTACCGAGTAGGGAAAGGGAGGGCAAAAGACGGATTTTATGGCTTTAGGCTATTCTGAGGGAGGACCCCGAGCTGTTTATGTCTGCAGCAAACACTTCATCACTGGTAAGTAATACGTCTAGTCTAGGCTACATTTTATAAATACCATTTTTAATTGTGAATTATTGTGCACAATAGGCTATACAATAAAGACATCAGTAGATCGGAAAACGACCTCAGTCAATGTAATATCAGCCCGCCTATTGCAGTGGTTGCAGCAAAGTAGCAAACGTAGCTAGACGCATAATATACAAAGTAGGCTATAACATTTTTAACCCCCTGCTCTCCGAAGTGCTCCTAAGTCTCCCAAGTGTTGGTTATCCTAATAGGAATGCAAATTAAAAGGTTAATAAAGCTAGCATCACGATAATACACCCATCCCTCAGCACCAGCTGTCAAAGCACCTGTCAAAAGCTAGCGCAGGCTACTGAAGGGGGAGAGGACATGGGAACAAAGTTTTGCATTATTAGCATTATTAACAGGGGGGCATAGAAGACTTATACTTTCCACATAGGAATTATAAATGTATTTGTTCAGTACTAACGATTGCATAGTCAAAACATGAATCTGTTCAGTTGATACAGTAGGCTAATCCATTCCAATGTTCGGCTAAAAGGACACTGACCACCAATACCGCGAAGTTTATCTAAATACCGGCACCTGTCATCAGCCGCCAAAGTACTAATGTAACTCTCCTGACATGTCATGTCAACTGTATTTTTACCGTTTTTTAAATTTTGATGTATTTGCTTGTCAAACACCTGCGAACTCCATTAACCGCCATTCAAATTCAAAGGCTTGTTTTCCCCCAAAAAGGGGCGGTAACCACACCGCGGCATGAAAGTTCCCGGATGGTTGCTCTTGTCTGTCTGAGCCAATAATTTTCACACACAGAGAACAACAGCTGTACCAGCTCCCGCCCTCGGTCCAAACGAAGACTGGCTATTTTTTTGCGTATGGTAACAGTCTCCGTCTATCATATAAATGTGGGCGTAGCATACTCGTTTGCACGCTTATTGGCTGTGGCAAAGACACGGGAGTTCTTTATGAATGGTAACAATCGCTGTCAAATAATGTGGGCGTTAGTGTCACATGTAGCAGGTAACCTGCTATCAGGCTCACTACTTCCTGAGCTGGACAATTCCTAGAAAGTGGGAGTAGTGTGCTGTTTAGAAAAACTTCATAGCGTCTTTCGCTTCCATATTTGCTTCCTGTGGTATTCTGAAGCTATTTTTGGAAACGTTTCGGGACTTATTCAACCCAACAAGACATCCGGAAGAGATCGGTTTGGTTGTTTTACTACAGTTTACGTTAAGGCGGAGAGGGTGTTCGGAGAGATGTGGTGGACGGAGAAACGAGAGGCTCTTCCAAACTACATAACTAACTAGCTAGCTGGCCAACGATCGAGTTTTAGCAACAAGTTAGCAAGCATGCTAACTAACTAGCTAGCTAAGTGTCCTTTGGACACTTTTGTTTGGACACCTTTGTTGCGTAAGTAGCTACATGGGCTAGGCAATGCCACTTTTGATAATGAACAGCTAGCAGTGTAACTAGGTACGTTGCTGACTAGTACTGTGATATTAAAAGTAAGATTGTTTTATTAATATGACGCAAGGCAGCACGGGCTAGTTAGTCTAACTAGCAATCGCTGTTTGTTTACAGTTTGCCTATAGAACAGTTAACTAATTTACCCAGTCAGCGTTAGCTTGATGTGGTAGTTTGAACATTTCAGGTAAGCGTCGCTAACGCCTGCTAATTAGTTTACTGGTTGACCGCTATCCTGGATGTAAGTTGTGGCAGGTTATTAATGTTAGCTAGCCTGCTAACTTTAGCCGGTTGTGTATCGTGATCCGTTTCCGCATGGGCGAAGTTTTGGCTAGGCTGAATTCGACACCCTGTAATTCAAAGTTTATGGGACATTTAAGTTTAAAGGCGTTGTCGAGCGTGTTAAGGGCCAGGACATTCTAAGTTTAACGTTGATTTAAGCGTTGAAACTGACCGCGTTACCGTTGCCATGGCGTGGGCGCTGAAGCTGCCGCTTGCCGACGAGGTGATTGAATCCGGACTGGTGCAGGATTTCGATGCGAGTCTCTCCGGCATCGGACAGGAGCTCGGAGCCGGCGCCTACAGTATGAGGTACAGTACGTGTGGAGGGATGGGGTACATGTATTTGACCTTTTGCTCGAATTTTGAGGGAATTCAGTACTCGATTTATCCAGGTCTCAGAAGAGACTCGGTTGGCTGCGAGACAGGCGCGGAGACTCGGGACGCGGAGGTCCTCTGGTAGAGTTTTTTCTCAAGATAAAATGTGCGTTTTGCGTTTTTTTGTTTCAAACCGCTTCAGGTTCAGTATGTTGAAGTGGGTCTGGTCGGTCCGTCTCTCTCTCAGTGACAGATGTGACGGCCGTGGCGTTACGCAAATAGAGAATG
This sequence comes from Megalops atlanticus, assembly GCA_019176425.1. Taxonomy (NCBI): domain Eukaryota; kingdom Metazoa; phylum Chordata; class Actinopteri; order Elopiformes; family Megalopidae; genus Megalops; species Megalops atlanticus. The sequence goes on along the minus strand of CM032879.1, from coordinate 668,798 downwards.
TTCTGCCGTCCTCAGCTCTTTTTCTCTTTCGCTCTTTGTGTCCTGTGCACTCACTACAGTGATAGGATGTCATGTCAGGCACAGAAAAACCATGCCTGTGTATCTTGCCTGAATGCCACTCATGTTTACAAACAATGTAAACTTTCTGATGTTGTCTTGTATTTTAGACAATACAACCACAAGAAAAACAGGTAATGTCAAATATCCTAAGGTGTGTGTGTCACTGTGTCTGTGTAAAAATGTGTGTGTATGAGCATGTGTGTAGAAATGCTTTTGTTTCAGTAATGGTCAGAATTGTGTTTATTGAACCCCTTGCCCCTAAGACTTCTGAATTTCCTTCTCTCTGAAGTGACGTACTGGCGCTTCCCATCTTCAAGCAAGAGGAATCCAACTTGCCTCCTGATGTGAACAATGTCCTGCCCTTCCAGTATGTGCTGTGTGCAGCCACTTCACCTGCGGTCAAACTGCACGACGAAACACTCACCTACCTCAATCAGGGTGAGAACCTGCCCTCCTGCACACCCCTGCAGCGGGAGCCTTCGCCCTGTAGGCCCCACCTCACCTGACCACCTCCAGTCCACAGGATCTACTTCTTCCTGCCACCAGTGTCAATGGACCTTTACAAGAGGCACTGCTTCTCTTACTCCCAGTGTCTTTGGGCCTTTGCAATGGCCACTGCTTACTGCCACTGATATCTGTGGATCTTTTGTAACAGCAGCTATTTTTGGTTGGACTTTTGAATACAACTTCCCCATTGTGCTTGTGTGATAGCTGTGATGTAGACCTGGGATAACTAAATTTTTTGAATATGTTTTCAGGACAGTCCTATGAAATTCGGATGCTGGATAATCGAAAAATGGGCGAGCTTCCAGAAATTATAGGCAAGATGGTGAAGGTAAGTTTACTTAACATTCTTGTCTGCATGTGTGTGCAGCCATGCATGTGCATGTTTGTGTGTGCATTGGTGACTGAGTAGGTGTTCATGTAAAATTCTACTGTTGTCTGAGGCTGTCCTCATGAATGTCATACTAAACTATCACCTATTATCCCAAGGAAGATCTCAATTGTTAAGGGTATGGTATTCTTTGTAGAGAACATTGAAGAGATGAATTACTACTTATTAATTAAGGCTTATTTCTTAATATTCAATAAATGGATATTTGGCTTGTGATAAATGTTTGATACAGTTAGGGAGAAGGGTAGGTCGGACAATGGTTTGTCTGTCTCATTGCTTATTAGCGACTCCTGCTGGTCAGTTGGGTGCCCACAGTCTGCATGCAGCTGATGCTGCAGCTTACATGACAGGCTTCACAGAAGAGCAGATGTTTGTCTCATCTTCCCAGCTTGTCAGTGTAGGTTGCAGCTGTAAGGTGGCTTCTGTGACACAATTGGGCATTTCAAAATGGGAGAAAATGGGGGAAAAAGCATTGGGTATTCCAAATAAAAAAAAATCTCACCTGTTCCTTCAGATAAATCTGTTATATGCACATGCTTTCATGAGTGCGGTCACTGTGTCCAATGTAACTCCAGAGTATCGTGCGTGTAGTGTTCCATGACCGGCGCCTCCAGTACACGGAGCACCAGCAGCTAGAGGGCTGGCGCTGGAACCGGCCAGGGGACCGGATCCTGGACTTGGGTGAGCTCTGTATTTACGGGTTTGGGTAAGCTATGCTGCAATAAAGCTGTGATCAGTCAGATGCATTGTCTGCATCTTCCTTCTGCAGATATCCCAATGTCTGTGGGCATTATCGACCCTAGAGCGAACCCCACACAGCTCAACACTGTGGAGTTCCTCTGGGACCCATCCAAGAGGACTTCCGTTTTCATCCAGGTGCCGAAATCCTCCCCTCTCTGCCCCCTTGACACACCCTGGCACTGTAATCCTAATTCTTGCCTCTCTTTTCAGTAAGCAAGTCAAGCCGTGGCAAGCAAAGATTAGGTGTTTAAGTCTAGTCAATGTTATATATTTGGAGAAATGTGTTAATTTAGCTGCAGTACACACTGTGTTAGATGGATGACACGTTTAGTGCTTTATACATAGATGGATGTATTCAGTTAGCTACAGTACCTGTTAATCTAGCTGGATGACACGGCTAGCTTTGTGTATTTTGAGAAATGAAATCTGTTAGTTGCAGTATATGCTAAGTAGTGATTGTTGGGTGAAACTGATGGCTGAACTGAGGTAGGAATGCGTCGCAAAGTTGCGATGTTGGCAGGCGGAATGGCCTGAGGTCTTCTGTGTTAGCTCTTCACTGCTGATACGGAAACTGCCATATTTTAATGAATGTGATTTGAAGATCACAAGAGGGGTTCTGATATTCTACATGTTCTCTTTATGCACTTGGTACTTCTAAGGAAGATTTTCTGTAGAATTTGAGTTTTGTAGAAATTTGAGTTTGACGTGGAGCAGCTGGTGGGCAAGCCATCACAAATGCTTTGGTCAGTCTGCACGCAGTAATCAAACCATGCTGCATATGCACAGATCCTGATGCCACATATTAAAACGAATATCAGCAGTGTTTTATGCACTGAATCAGAGCACTTTAAAGGTAGTGTTAAACATCTCATGTCCACGAAAGAAACACCTATTTGAATTAGTTTGTACTAAAACTGGGTCATTGTTGTGCATCCATGTTGCATGTTAATGTTGCACTCCTCTCACCTCTCTGGGATTACCCGTGTCCAGGTGCACTGCATCAGCACAGAGTTCACCATGCGTAAGCATGGTGGGGAGAAGGGCGTGCCCTTCCGCATTCAGATTGACACTTTCAAGGAGAATGAGGGCAGGGACTACACTGAGCACCTGCACTCTGCCAGCTGCCAGATCAAGGTGTTCAAGGTGAGCACTGGGCGGGTCCAGTAGAGGTGAGTGGGGTCACTGGTGGGGGAGGTGGCGCAGGGCTTATTTAGCTGCTTAAATGATGATGTGATGTGCTCAGCCTCTTTTGCTGTGGTCAGATGATTTCTTTTGAGTGGAATGCTGATGGAAGTAAAACTGGGTGGAGATTGTTGTGTTGATTGGCATGTTTCCTGCAGCCCAAAGGAGCAGACAGGAAGCAGAAGACAGACAGGGAGAAGATGGAGAAGAGAGCACCACAGGAGAAGGAGAAGTACCAGCCCTCCTATGAGACCACCATCCTGACAGAGGTGTGACTCTTAGCCCTACCCATCCTAGGGAGAGGTGTGACTCTTAGCCTACCCATCCTAAGAAATAGGGGTGTAAAAAAATATCGATACACTTGAGTATCGCGATATTATGTTTTGTGATACTGTATCGATTCTCAAAAACACTGTATCGATTTTTAATTAATAGTTTACATGCAAAGATTTGTGGGAGACAGTGGTTCATTTTGCATGGGTTAAAGAGATTTCAGATCAGGCAATAAATTATTACTAGCGTATATGGGCTCTGATATTACCAGACCGGAACGCAATTTTATTAAAAACAATCACTGATGTGGTGTTTTTTTCGGATGAGTTTTAACCAATGGTAGCCTATTTAGGCGACGTACTGGCATGAGAGCTTCTTATCCAATTGGCAACTAGTTTCAACTTTCTGTGAGGCGGTGCCAGGAAGTATTTGCGGGGACTCTATTAGTTGATTACTGCACAGTAGGCTAGCACGCATTCAAATAGATGGAGCATGGAAGCGAAACTTGTGAAGGTTGGCGCAGACACAAGCACAATAGAACGGGGGTGAAAAATAAATGGCGATAGGCTTGGTTAAATGAAAATGGTAATGACAGACAAACATTCGGCGTATGTTGTCACATATTAAACGAGCCTGGGAGCTGCTTTACACCCTGTGTTCGAAAAAATACAGTATGGGATAAGCAGCAAAAGGTATTGTTTCGGCATGATACAGATCCCTCGCACAAAGCAGCTGTTCGGGCTCTTCGTTATACGTCAACGTTGCCGGGAGCTGTGGCCAGTGTAGTTGCTGCCACTTCATCCATCCAAGACCATGTGTGCAATCATAAAGTCCGCATTTATAGCAGAACATGACCTGTCTTTCAGTATAGCACCAGCGCTAGTTGACCTGTGCAAAACATCACAGGACAGAACTGCACTCTCCAAACTTAGCGTGTCAAATACACAGGCCAGCTACCTATCCGCTCACGACATTGCCTGTCACATTAGGCAATGTTTAGCGCACAAGCTGTCAAAACAGATGTTTTCACAGAACGTTGGCGAGTCGACAAACCACAACATGGACAGAATTTTCAATGTATTGGTCCGATTCTATGATGATGACTTGGACAAAGTTGTAAAACAGCATCTTGCTACTTGACCAACTTTTATTGAAGTTGCACTTTTCATTTTTAATAGCTTTTAAGAAAAAAAGGAAGCAATTAATGTCTTTATTATTTTTTGTTTTACAATTTTGAATTAAAGCTGTTGTGGTAACGCTAAATGTACGTGCGTCCCATTTTGTCGCGCCCCCCACTATTGTGTTATTGTGTTTAAACACAACCCCGACCGCTGTAGCAGTGTTGTAACCTATCCTCAGCCATTTGACTCTTCCACTCCAAATGTAACAACGTAAACTGAGACAGGAAGTAGCGTAAGAGCGTGCCGCTAACGTTAGCATTAGCAAACCTGGCTGACTAGTAAGGTTACTGCCGATGGCTAAATGCGAAAGAGTTAGACTGGCTCCCACGGCGTACAGAACTGAAGTGTGGCCTCATTTTGGCTTCCACAATAAAGAAGGCACTAAGGAGATCGACAAGAGCCATGCTGTTTGCAAAATGCGCCATGCCAAAATCAAATACTCAAATACTTATACTATGACAATTTTCCTAAAATTTGATTAAAATTCGCAATATATCGCTTTGCGTACCACAATATATCGCAATATATTGAATCGTAACCCCTGTATCGTGATACCTATTGTATCGCCAGATTCTTGCCAGTACACAGCCCTAATAGGAGAGGTGTGACTCTTAGCCCTACCCATCCTTGCCGAGGTGTGACTCTTAGGAGAGAAAGCACATCAGCAGTAGATAACTGGTAAGGAGAAGCAGGAGGAATATCAGCAGTAGCGTAGAGGTAAGGAGCAGGAGCAGGCACAGAAGCAGCGTAGTGGTTAGGAGCAGGAACGGGAACATCAGCAGTAACGTAGTGGTAAGGGGAAGAAATATTAGCATTAGTGTAGTGGTAAGTCGCAAATGACTGTGTAAGCTATGTTATCTGCTCTGGACATGAGCATCTGCTAAGCACATAATGTAATATGTCATGCTTTCTGACACAGCTTGTTTAAAGCTACATGGAGGGTTGATCTTTCTCTGCAGTGTTCTCCTTGGCCAGAGGTCAGCTTTGCCAACAACTCCCCAACTCCTGCCTTCAACAGCACCCACAACAGCTTCCCGGTGGCGGACGGGTACATCTCCTAGGCAACATGCGTACCAGATAAATGAATGTGCCTCTGACTTGGCTGCCTCTTCGCGTCATTGGGTACTTGCCACCCACACATGCTGAATATAGCTGGATCATTCAATGCTGTCCCCCCTCCTAACACGCTGTGTGTAGAGACACACTCTGCTTCCCTCACATTTCTGTGGGGTGTACATAGTACCTCAATGGTTCTCCATGATGGCTTCTGTCTTTTTTTATCAGTAATGGCTCTCCCAGTCACCAGCTGGAGCCAGTGGTTCAGGGCACAGACGTAAGTATCTTCCCAGTGTTTCTGGGGTTCCTTACCTTCTCACGGGGACCATCTTGTGTTGCCCAGTGAAGACTTTCATTTCTCACCTCATTGCCAATAATGTTACTGTAAAACCCTTCCAATGTTTTTAGTAAACTTTTCCAGTTTGTGTGGCTCTGTGCTCCAGTGTCAATGGAACCAGTTTAACTGATGTATAATGTTTAATTCAGTCCCAGCTAACATTGAAACGAAGGTTTATTTTGATTTTGACTGGGCAGCACTGGTGTAGATATCAACAGGAAATGGCTGCCTTATGGCTCTTGAAATGACTGTAAACGCTGTTTTCAAGCTGTCGGTAATGGTTGACTCAGCCAGAGCTGTGTGGCACATGAATTGGAGTAATGTCAATAAACACATTGGTCACCATGGAAACTGAAAACTGTATGGTGTAGTATTGCCAGGTTTCTGTTCAGTTTGATGATCTTTGCTGGTGTGGGTAGTAGGCAAGGACTGTGTTCGTGACCATGACCATGATGTTTAATGAGGAACCTTGATTAGCCTCTGTTTTGGGTCATTGCTTAATGCAGGACCTTACCTGCTTAAGGCTGTTTGAATCACTTTTGTGGCAAAATGCGGTGTATCCCAAATCACTGATGGCTGAAACAAACATAAGTGCATTCACACGACTTTAACAGACTAAGGGGGTTTTAGTGGGTTGTCAGGTGATGGTTTGATGAGGTTGAGGCCTCTAATGAGCTGAGAGATTCAGTCTTATGTTTTGGTTGTGGTACGAGTCAGAGGGGTGTTCTCAGAGGGTGCTGGGGTCAGAGGAGTGTTGCTCTAGGATGTATGGTGGAGTTTTTGTATTGTGATGGGAAGAAAGTCACATAATTAAGTTACCCAATCAGAACATTCTGCCTTTTCAGCTGTTGAGTCCTCAAAAGGGACACTGACAGTCCTCAGGTACATATAAATTTATTTGCTCCATTTTAGCTGTCATCTTGTAATATTTTATTTTTAAGAGAGATGATGAGTGACGGTGCTCATGGGGTTAAAGGTTTGTGTCCTTTTGGTCTGGGAGTTTTTTATTAATGATATCGGTGGTTGTTGCGAGTGAGAGTGTCTGAGTGCTGAGGGTGTACGGTGTTTGACCTCCAGACAGTTGAAAGGGGAAGACGTTCTGGCTTTACTTCATGGAGAAAGGTGCTGGTATTGAGTGTATTTGTGAGAGTGCAGTGAGGTTTCCCTAACTGGATAAAGCTCAGCGTGTGTGTTGTCAGCCCTGGATTCTGGTGTTTTCTGAGTGCATGAGGACTTTAAAAGTAGTGTCATGTGACACTCTCTCTGTAGAATCTGTTACCGACGGCGACACCACAGGAGACCCAGCAGTGGCTGCTTAGGAACCGATTTTCCTCCTTCTCTCGGCTCTTCACCAACTTCTCAGGTGGGCAGGGCCGGGGCAGGGACATGGGTGTGCCACCCCCAGATTTATTTCAGTGAAGTTGGTTGGACAGTCTGTCTGCGTGTCTGTGAGTGCTCTCATGTACGTGTCTCTGTGTTTCAGGGGAAGACCTGCTGAAGCTGACAAGGGAAGATGTTATTCAGATCTGTGGTCCAGCAGAGGGAATTCGGCTCTTCAACATGTTGAAAGGCCGGTGAGTAGTGGTTGCTTTATGTTTCCCCAGTTCTTCTCCACAGCAACTGACCACTCTGTGCATTTCTGTAGCTTGGTACGCCCGCGGCTCACCGTCTATGTGTGTCAGGAATCGCAGCATGCTCAAGGGCAGCAGCAGAAACAGGAGAATGGACATGTAGTTGGCAGCACTTTCTACGGTAGGTCTCTGGCCTTGAATACCCCTTAAGGACAGCATGGCTGCATCCCGCTTAAGGTTCAGCTGAGTAAACCCACACTGTCTCTCAGTGTACCATGCCCTCTACCTGGAGGACCTGACCGTGGCGGAGCTGACAGAGAAGATTGCCTGTCTCTTCAGCATCTCCCTGAGACAGATTGGCCACATCTACAAGCAGGGCCCGACAGGCATCCATGTGCTGGTCAGCGACGAGGTGAGCGCCCTCACCAAAGGCCAGTTCTACATACGCATAGGTCTCGCCCAGAGACTAAGGCCAGATACAGCCTTCATAGAGGACATGTTTACATATGCCCAGACTCTAGGGACACATACATATAGGCCACATCCAGAAACCAGGGACAGATAGATCCCTCCAGAGACCATACCCACATTCACATAGGCCTTGGAGAGATCATGGCCAGATGATATCCCTCCCAGACCCCTTACAGAGACTACGCTCATACAGAGGATGTGCCCACACTAAATCCTCCACTGTTTGTTCTGTCTCACCTCTTGTAGATGATACAGAACTTCCCTGATGAGTCCTGTTTCATACTGGACACAATGAAAGGTGAGGAACTGAGTGGCATTGCTGTGTCCCAGCAGAACCATAACGGTACTTAATTTCTCCATTTATTCCAATCAGAATATTATGGAAAGCTCCTCTAGAATGTTGTTCCCAATGCTTGTGTGTTCTGTTAGGAGCTGGGAGTAATGAGAGCTACCACATCATCTTGAAGTGAAGAAGGGCTGGAAGAGGAGAGGGCACACACACACAGACATGTGCGCAGACTGTTCTAGAAGACCATCCAGTGGCCTTCCCGTAAGGGGCCTTGAAAGTGCTATCACAGGTGGATGATGGCACTGAAGACGCACCTCAGTTTTTTACTTTGTTGGACCGGATTGTGTGTTTCTCGGAGAGGTGCTCTGTGCAGTCCAGCCGAAACCCACAGCCGTCAGCTCTCTCTTCCTCACACCTTTTATACCAGCCTGCTTTTGTTGTAGAGCAGCTGTTGTGTTCATGTTTGGTGTCGGTTTGCTTTGCCTCTCAGCTGCTGCTCTGACTGCTCCTCTGAACATTGGCCCCCTCTGGCAGGCAGTGTGTACTTTCAGCAGTGTAGGATCATTTTAATGCCCCCAGTTCAGTTGGAGAGGTGATTTACCTATAAGGTAAATGACACAGCCAAGCCCGTGAATGCCTCAGATCAGTCCATAAGCACCACAGTGACACAAGCCCAATCAGGAGGCAGTTCTCTGGGGGGAATGAGCAAGTGTGACAGGTGGCTGTTGGTTGTATTCTACAGGTGTGTATTACAAGAAGAGAGCCGAGAGCCACAGTAGAGACATAGAAGATGAGAGCAGACAGGCATTGACAGGTAAACGTTGTCCTCTCTGTAGGACACGGGCTGTGTGTGTGTGAGAGTAAGTGGGTGAGTGAGTGTGAGAAAGAGAGAGTTATTCAGCACTAGGAGAGTCAGACAGACTCCCACACTTCCACAAAAATCTAACACTGAAAACAAAACTGTTAAACATCTCCCCTTCCCTAAACCTTCAGACAGTTGGATGCCATGTACATTGTAATAATACTTTTCTGTTCTTAAAGACGTTTGTGGGAAAAGTTATTTTGTCTCACACACTAATCTGTTTTGAGCTGTGTTGATATGGTAGTTGGGACATGTCGAAAATGGGTTGCCTGGAGACCACCACATTGCATGGAAAATCTCATTTGATTCATTTTAGCCAGCCTTAATCTACGGCTAAGGATCTTCAACCAGATCATGTTTCAAAGGGGCATGTTTTATACAATTTGTGGATGGGTTTGTTTATGGCTGGAAAGTGCTGTTTTTTTAAAATGCTTATTACAGCATCCAGGGGCCACATGTATCAATGGTGCGTACGCACTAAAATCGTGCTGAGCACTTTTCTACACATAAAACGGTATTTATGAAAAGATACTTCCCGGGAAAACATGCGTACCTCTGTGCATGGTCTCGAGGTGGCGTGCGCATAAAATTTGTAATTTGCAGATTGGCATCACCAAGAGGAACTAACGGTGATGCAAGTAAATGCGTCTTGTGTCAATCATTGATGAGTGTTATCGCACATGCATTGGTCCATGTGAAATACTGGTTTAACTGTAAACTGTGAACAATGTCGGACATTATGTGACTGTCAATTTGGCATTATTATATTAACATTGTAATTGGGCATTGTAGCCAAACAAAATTAAAATGGCACAGATCACCATGTGTAATCAAACATTTTTGATGAGTACTCCTATATAACAGGCTCATTTTCAATGTATAAGCCTGAGGCATTCATTTACATTTACATTTATTCATTTGGCAGATGCTTTTATCCAAAGCGACGTACAAAAGTGCAAATAGTGAGCAAACAACAGGCACAAGAGCAAGATGTGTACAGGTCATACAATGCAAATAGTGCTGAAGCTGAGCGCAAGGTCAGTGACGGGAGCCAACTAATCTGAACTAGGATTGCATCTCAAATACAATTACAGGAAAAATAGCACCGCTATACCACCTAGGTAGGTGAGGAACAAGTACAAGACAGGAGTCAGATGTCTGAAGGGTTGGATTGAAGGAGTTGTTCTCAGGGGGGTGGGGAGTTCATTCCACCACTGGGGGGCGATGATGGAAAAGCGTCGTTGTGAGGAGCGTGGGCCTTTCGTTCTGTTGGTGGGTGGAGTGAGGCGTCCGGATGTAGCAGAGCGAAGTTGACGAGCGGGTGCGTAGGGTAGGATGAGGTCCTGGAGGTAGGTCTGGGCAGTCTTTCTTGCAGCAGAAAAGGTGAGAGTCAAGGTCTTGAAGCGGATCCTGGCTGCGATTGGGAGCCAGTGGAGGGATCTCAGTAGGGGGGTGACGCGGGAGAACTTGGGGAGATTGTAGATCAGCCTAGCAGCTGCGTTTTGGATGAGCTGCAGCGGCTGAATGGTGCAGGCTGGGAGGCCTGCGAGGAGGGCGTTACAGTAGTCCAAGCGGGAGAGCACAGTGGCCTGGACGAGCAGCTGGGTGGAGTAGGTGGTCAAAAAGGCGAATCCTCCTGATGTTGTAGAGGAGGAATCGACAGGAGCGTGCCGTCTGGGAGATGTAGTCGGTGAAGTCCAGCCTGTTGTCAAGGGTGACGCCCAGGCTCTTCACAGAAGTGGAGGAAGTTACTGTGGTGCCGTCAACAGTAACCGAGAGCTCTTGAAGAGGAGAGGTCCTGGCCGGGATAAACAGCAGATCCGTCTTGTCCAGGTTAAGCTTGAGGTGGTTGGAGGCCATCCATCTGGAGATGTCGGCCGGGCACGCAGAGATCTTTTCGCTGACCTGGGGGTGGAGGGGGGAAAAGAAAAAATTAGTTGAGTGTCATCAGCATAGCAGTGGTAGGAGAAATCATGCGAGCCAATAACTGAACCAAGAGTTAGTGTAGATGTAGAAGAGGAGGGGTCCCAATACAGAGCCCTGGGGGACACCTGTAATGAGGGTAGTGGGTGTGGAGGTGGAGCCTTTCCAATAGACCTGGGAAGATCTACCGGTCAGGTAGGACCTGAACCAAGAAAGGGCCGTCCCAGAGATGCCAAGCTCAGAGAGCTTGGCGATGAGCAGCTGGTGGTCGACGGTGTCAAACACAGCATTCACAATCAGTATGGCTGTGCTAGGGCTTTTAGAGAATATTGAGAATAACCTAATCAGGCATGAACATGTGTTCAGGGACCAGGCAGACTTGACTGGTTTTCCTTATGTAATCGGCAGGCACGTGCACAGATAGATCCCAGGTGGTGCTCAAGCACCTGCCCTTTTGGCTTCTGACTAGATAAGTGCCCTTTTTGCAAGACATTTTTTCCTATTTCTTTTTCTAATTTTATATTTTAGTTTTTAAATTTGGCCCATGGCATCAATTCTCAATTACAAGCGTGCTGTAATGCCCGACAACTGCATTTGAGTTCTAATTCTGCAAGACCGCACGAACCCCTGCCCCTCCCTCTTCGACTTCCCTTATCACAGCCACCACAGTTGCTGGTGGATGCTGCACCACAGTGTGCCCTGTGGAGCAGCATCCACCTCTCCCTGACCTGCCGTCATTGGTGACAGCCAGGTAACGATAGTGTTTGCCCTAAGCCTTGGCATTGTTAGTCACTGTTGTGAAATTACACCACTATTAAAACATCTCAGTACAGCCAGCCTAATTTAGGCAGTAGCCCACCATTAAGCTTAACAACAAGCAAGCTAGTCTGGTGTAAAATAGCGTCGTCAATGAAAACGAGTGAACTCCAGTAGGCTACCCAACTCGGCTGAACTCTGGCTTTGAATCTAGGTCCAGGTCCGGCCTGAACACTCGGCTTGAAACTGGCCCGAGTGTGGTATACCGCATGCTTACAAATTGGCCCGCTTCCCGCGCAGACAATAAAATACCCTTCGCCGCACATCGGCCCGATACCAGAACCCCGACTGAGCAGGTGCTGCTTATATACCTTCGGTTTGGTCCAAAAACTTTCCGCTGCCTACAACTTAGCTATATAGGTTTACTGCTTAGCTATTTAGGTTATTTCACTTCTGACATAAAACAGTCCTTAATGCTTGAGTTGCTACTACAGGCAGTTGTTGGATTTCGGTGAAATTAATGCACTTGCAAGCTAACTGATAAACTGTTGCACAAAGAACTTCAGTCTGGACTGTAATTGTAGGAGAGGCAAAAGATGTTTATTGATGATCTTCGGTACAGCAAGGCTTCGCAGTCTTAGATGTTACATACACTAAGTCTCACACTTAGAGTTTCGCCTTATACATTCATCAGCCTTTCACAGTCCAGTTCTTCTCCAGTTGACGGTTGGAGGTAGTGAGATGAAGTGCTGCGGAACTCTGCTTGCAAAGAACATCTTATAGTATTCTGAGAGTGGGAGATTGATGACACAAGCTGTACAGAATATTTAATAATAACTGACCTTGCATCGTCCAGAGTCTGGCGCCTAATTGGAAAAACATTGCTTCAAAGGTATCCTTGGTTGATAGGAGGGCACACACTGACCCAACTCCTCTTTGTCACAAACACAGACAAGTGAATGGAGTGGGAGAAAGGTCCCGCTAGGTGTAAATCCCTATATCACCAAATCTTTAATATAAGAAGCGTCCAAGATCTAAGGTATCCTAAAGCATCTTAGTCATGATATATGCATATGCACTGAAATATAAAGTAAGTGACCGAGCACTGAACTAAAACTATATGAGTGCTCAAAATTATGGGCCTTTAAATTAGTACGGCCTTGTACCACGTACACACTGTGTGTCAACATAGCAGCATCACTTGAAATGTAGGTCATAGGCCATAGCTCTGTGACCAGCCTAAAACTACACAGAATACAATCATCATTGTCCCAGTGTCTACTAATTCTAACAAGTTGATCAGTCTACTAATATAATGATCACTAAATAATCACCAGTATTCTTCACAGTACTGTGCTTTTAAAAAAATATTATTGGTAATGTAAACCAAATAATAATACCTACTAATGATTAGACACAGCCAAGACACATTTTTCATTATTCAAATTTTTATTACAATACGCAAATTTCATCAAAGCTTTATTAGTTTACCCTCGATTAGCAGGGATTGGGGACCACTGACTGCCTCCAGGTGCTGTGCTGTTATGGTGTCAGATTTATGTCATATGTCGCGAGCGCATAAAACATGCTCACGAGCAAATTATATTCTTTCACACGCCCAGATATTAACTGCCACTCGCACGATATAAGTCCTCGCGCATGCTCGTGAGCATGGTTTATGCCTTCTCTGAGTTCTTTGTCCTCAGAGGCGGGAAACAGAAATGTGTATTCTAGCTACATTCTTGTGTCTGGCATTCTTATCTCTGACCATCACCATTGTTACCTGCTATCTGCTGGTCCGCAGGGGGTCTGACCCTCCGCCCGCCACCAGAAGCCTAGCCAGGTAACAGTCCTTTGTGTGTGTGTGTGTGCTGGCACCTAGGGTGTCGGCACCTCTGCATCTGTGGGATAATGGAGGAGACCCTGTATGGGGTCCCTCAAACCTTACACTACCAATAACAGATCTATTTCAATAAACTTCATTTTAAGCAGGTTAACTGTAATTGACATTGTGTGCAGGGTTGGGGAGTAACGGAATACATGTAACAGCGTTACGTATTTAAAATACAAAATATGAGTAACTGTATTCCGTTACAGTTACCATTTCAATTCATGGTAATCAAATTACAGTTACATTTTAAAAATAGTTAGATTATGGAAGGGATTACAGTGGATTTTTTTCATTTAATTTCTTTTTTTTTCATTTAATGTTTATTCAGTTGGAAAATCTATCCAATGATAGGTAACTCTGGGGTGTATCTCCCATATGCCCCTCACAAAAAAAAGAAAAAAGCGTGCAGCCTGCCTGACTCAGAAGACAGTAGAATGGAGAGCAAGACAGAAAGCAATCAGCACAACGTGTTTATGTCATGCCTGAAGCAAGTGACACATTCTACTTTCAAATTTGGCAAAGGTCACAACATGACAGTACAATGCAAGCTGGTTGCCAGCAACCAAACTGCTATCCGCTTCAAAAGAGTCGACCTCTAACCTGAAGAAGCATCTTGAAGCGAGTTCTCTTTTTCATTATCTAAGCTAATACTGATCGCTAGCTAGCTATCTTACATAGTTTGGCTGCACTGGATTAGCTATTCAGCTAGCAAGTAGGCTAGTAGGTATTGTATTAAAGCTAATTACAGACGGGTGACAAATTAAAGGAAAACCCTGAATAAATGAGTGGAGAAACATAACGAATGCAGATACTTCCACACAGGTGTACGGCATGGCACAGTTAAGCAATTAACATCCAATCATGCTCTGTGGCATGTATAAAAATGCTGAGCAGGCCCAGTTGATCTCGATTTTGGATCAAGATGGCAAGAGGAAAAAATCTAAGTGACCTTGAAAGAGGGTTCATTTTTTGGGCAAGGATGGCAGGAGCTTCAGTCACAAAGACTGCTCACTGGGTAGTGTTTCAATAGGAACAGTAACTAAAGTGACATCTGCATTTAGATCTATGGGAAAGACATCAGTAAATAGGGTCGGAAATTGTGGTTGACAGCACACATTCGATGAGGGTGATGCTCATGCAATTAGTGCGATATGGTAAGGGAAAACATAAGAGCAACTCTTCCTCAGGTGACTGAGGATGTCAATGCAGGACGTGATCAGACTGTGTCAGCAAGAACAGTCCGTCGACAATTACACAGAGAGGGATATTATAGTAGGGTTGCAGTGCATAAACTCCTCATCATAGGTGCCGATTTATATTACTGTCAGCGGGTGCTCAAACAGTTGAATGCCCGACCCCCACGCCAAAAATAAACCTTATGTAAAATAAGCCCGCATGAATTGTTGCCATACGGATTGGAAAAAGTAGTCAAATGCATGCATTTCAGCACCGTAGGAAATTATCAGCGATGACCTACATGCACACACACACGCCAAGGCTAACGCTAGGCTCACACACAGCGAAACACCTCGCGAATTTCGCGTGGCAAATTTTCGCCTCGGAGGGCGTGGTATGTATGCTCTCCACCAATTTAATTACCTCCCGTTTTTTTCCGTTCATGTTCTGAATACAATAAGATCACCCAGACATCGTAAAATCATATAAATGTTTTCATGCCAACGTTAGCCTGGCTATCTCAGCAATCTGCGTAGTGTATATGTGGTGTCCGAAAACGTTAGCGGTTATCCTGTTACCTAACTTAGAGTGTTTAAATGAAGATCTACAAGGGGTCTATTTGTCTCAGCTAAGTTAATGTAACATAGAAACAACAACCTATGTTGATGTAGACATAAACGGTTGCCCATGCATCTTTTAATCATATACATGTTTTCATGCTACATGTAGTCCTCCGCCATGCCTATGCCTCTGCCATCTTGGCCATTTTTTGTTACTGCTGCCTCTCAGAACTTACCGAACACATCACACACTGAACTGATGGGTTCTCACGTGGTTTTCATTTGCATAAAGTTGTGATTTTGCCATCTCAATTTCGCTTGTCTCAGTGAATTCGCCCCGATTTCACCCAACCAGAGCGAATTTCACCCCCATACAAACTGAATGAGAGCGAAGCAAAATTCGCTGCAGTGTGACCCTGCGCTCACACCGGCAGCGATTTTAGTGTACATCGCCAAGTCGCTGCGTTGCTGTCGCTGACAGCAGCTAGTCGCTGTATAGCTGTCGCTTGCTGCAGCCAGCTTGTGGGCGTTGCTAATGTAGTTTTGAGGAAGTGGGCTACAAATGTATTGACAGGAGATGCATCAATTTTCTCAAAAAATGTATATACTAATAAATATTATAAATATATATTATGTTTTATATTTATTTATATATTTACATCATCTTTGCTATATGTAACAAAGTGAATAAGAATTACTGGTTAGTGTGGCCAGCAGATAGCGCTGTTAAGTCTTGGTGTTAGTTTTAAAAATATACACCGGAAACTGGAAAGCGGTCTGGAAAATGCCGGGGTAGGAGCTGCCGACCTCGAGGTCTCTGATTAGATAAAACGAAGCCTTCTCGACCCCTTGTCTTGTTATTGCAAGTGGAAGTTACCACATTAATGGCGACGAGGATAAAACTGATGATTGGCGGATTCGTCGGAGGACAGTTCAAGTTAAGCTCGCTGAATTTACCGCACTGTTTGCCCGCGTCGGTTGCAGCCACATCTGAAAGCGTCATGGCGGCTATGGTAGGAAACACAGCTCCATTTAATGCACAAGCCCAATCATGGGAAGAATATTGCAAAGTGCTGAACTACTTTTTTCCAAGCAAATCAAATAACTGATGCAGAAAGACAGAAAGCTATCTTGTTGAGTTCAGTGGGAAGTCAGACTTACAGTTTAGTGAGGAATCTCGTTAGTCCTGCTAAACCGGGAGATAAGTCATACAGTGAGTTAGTAAAGTTGCTAAAAGAACATTTCAATCCGACGCCAAGCGAGATCGTGCAGCGGTACAGATTTAACTCCAGAAATAGGAAACCAGAGGAAACAGTGCTGGAGTATGTGGTGGTGCTACGCAAATTAGCACAAGATTGCAATTATGGAGATAAGTTAACGGAGGTGCTACGAGACAGGTTAGTTTGTGGGATCGATGATGATCGTATTAAGCGCAAGCTGTTATCAGAGACGGACTTAACATTCGATAAAGCACTCAAACTGGTGCAGGCCACAGAGACAGCCAACAAGGATGTGAAAGATTTACACGGTCATGGCATGGGAACCCCAAACGCAGGTACCTGTCAGTCAGTACATAGAATGGCAGAGGGCCAAGGACAAATGAAAATGAGTGAGCGGCAGATATCTTGCTATAGATGTGGTAGTGAGCAGCATATAGCTAATGAGTGCCGTTTCATCAACGAAAAATGCCACAGCTGCAGGAAAAAGGGGCATATTCAGTAGGCGTGCAGGTTCAAAAGCTCAGCAGCGGGGGCTGGGAAGTTAAAGGGGGAAGGAGTGCATGCACCAGATAAACAAAACAAATCACAGCGAGCACATCACATAGAGGGAGAAGAAAAGGACGAGATTAAGGAGGAGGAAGAAATGTTCACAATGTATACAATACAAGATACAGAGATTCCAAAGGAAGACCCCATTATTGAAAGGCTTATAGTGAATGGTGCAGAAGTAAAGTTCGAAGTAGACACTGGCTGTGGGGTAACAGTGATGAATAGGGCAGAGTATTCAAAGCTATGGAATGGGGATTTAGTACCAGAACTAAAACCTTGCAATCTGACACTAAAAACTTATACAGGGGAAAAAGTAGAAGTTTTGGGCTCGAGAGAAGTTACAGTTCGGTGCAAAGACACTGTAAAAAACTTACCGGTGGTGGTGGTTCCAGGAACGGGACCAAATCTGCTAGGCAGGGGGTGTCAAAGCTGGAACAATATCCTATTCCTAAGATAGAGGATTTGTTCACCAGTCTGTCAGGAGGACAAAAATTCAAGTTGGACAGGAGTCACGCCTACCACCAGATCCCACTAGAGAAAGAATCAAAAAGGTACGTGACGGTGAACACACATAAAGGCTTGTTTACCTACCGTGTTTTACCCTTTGGTGTCTCCTCAAACCCAGCCATCTTCCAGAGAACCATTGAGGGGTTATTGCAGGGCATTCCCCATGTGGCAATGTTTCTGGACGACATTCTGTTGACAGGAAAGGATGACCCAGAGCACTTACAGACACTTGCTGCAGTTTTGCAGAGGCTGGAAGCAGCAGTCTTACACCTTAAAAGGAGCAAGTGCGTGTTTATGACCAGTGAGGTGGTATTCCTAGGCCACAGAGTGGACGCCACTGGACTACACCCTGTGCACGAGAAGGTAAAAGCAATCCGAGAGGCACCTACACCTACAAATGGGACTGAGCTCAAGGCTTATTTAGGGCTGTTAAATTATTATAACAAGTTCTTACCAAACTTATCAACAGTCCTAGCTCCAATCCACAAGCTGCTACGCAAAGATGTAAAACGGCAGTGGGGTGAAGAACAGGAGGCAGCTTTTAAGCAGTCCAAAAAGATGATGCAGTCTGCAGAGGTCTTAAGTCCAAGACGAAAAGGACATTTTTTCATCCTGTGATGCCTCACCATATGGGGTGGGAGCAGTTCTCTCACACCGTATGCCCAACGGAGTGGAGAGGCCGATAGGATTCATGTCCCGGCCCCTCACGCCTGCAGAGAGAAATTACTCACGACTTGACAAAGAGGGACTTGCGGTGATGTTTGGAGTCCAGTGGTTTCACAAATACATTTATGGACGTAAGTTTACTATAGTAACAGATCACAAGCCTTTGTTGTCACTTTTTAATGAAATGAAAGCAGTGCCACAAATGGCATCACCAAGGGTTCAAAGGTGGGCTGTAACGCTTAGGGCTTATGAATATAATATCATCTGTAAAGCAGGAAAACACCATGGAAATGCTGACCCCCTCAGCCGGTTGCCGTTGCCAGAGAAACCAGTCCAGGCGGTTCCTGAGGAGAGGGTACTGATGCTGGAAAATGCGGACATAACGATGGCTACAGCAGAGCAAGTAAGCAAATGGACAGAGAAAGACACACTGCTCTCAAGAGTGAGAGAGATGGTAAAGAAGGGTTGGTTTCAAGAACTGGACGGTGCTGACTATGCGCCATATACAGTGTGCAGAAATGAATTGAGTTTACAGAGTGGTGGCGTGCTTTGGGGGGCACAAGTAGTGGCTTCATCAATGTCACCCCGGGGCTTCACGAATGAAGGCTTTGGCGAGAAATTATGTGTGGTGGCCAAAGTTAGACAAAGATGTGGAGGACATAGTGAAATCCTGCAGCATTTGTCAGGAACACAGGAACTTACCTGCGGTAGCTCCACTCCACCCATGGGAATGGCCTGACAAGCCTTGGAGTAGAATACATGTAGATTACACCGGTCCATTCATGGGACAAATGTTTTTCATAGTAGTTGATGCCCACTCAAAATGGATAGACGTATATCCAACCAGCTCTGCCACATCAGTCACAACCATTTGTGTTTACGCACTAGTTTCAGTAAGCAGGGTTTGCCAGAACTCTTAGTTTCAGATAATGCAACCTGCTTTGTTAGTGCAGTGTTCGAGGAATTCTTAAAAAGAAATGGCATTCTCCATGTGACATTGGCTCCGTACCATGCCTGTAGCAATGGATTAGTAGAACGTGCAGTGCAAATATTCAAGAGGATGATGAAGAAGTGATCGAAGGGCACTCTGACAACCAAAGTGGCTAGAGTTTTATTCAGCTATAGAGTGACACCTCACACCACAACAGGTTTATCCCCAGCAGAGATGTTGCTAGGACGCAAACTCTGCTGTTCACTGGACGTGATCCACCTGGACCTAAAAAGAAAGGTGAAAATCAAGCAAGAACAACAGAAACAAAACCATGACAAAAAGGCCAAGGGACACAGGTTGGGAGTAGGGGATCCAGTGCTCACCAGAAACTTCAGTCATGGACCAAAATGGATCCCAGGATTCACTGAGACAGTGACGGGCCCAGTGTCCTACAAGGTGATACTGGGGGATGGTAGAGTGGTCCGGAGACACGTGGACCAGATCCTCTTCAAGCAGCAGACCCCAGCTGACACCTTAGGAGCAGGGGGAGTGGATTTGACGGCTTCAATCATCCATCTCCCATGGACTGCACACTACCAGACACCACAGTTAAGGAGGACATTGCTCTCGGTGATAAGAGCGCAAGGGCTGAAGCCACACCGAGAAACACTGAAGGACAGTCAGAGACAGAAACTGAAAAGTTGACAAAAACACCAGTGGTGAGACGCTCACAAACAGTTATTAGGTTACCAAGCCACCTAAAGGACTATGATATACAAAAAAACTAGAAGGGGCTTGGCAGTTGGAAAATATTTTCTTCGTTGTTGTGTCAGAATTTAATGTGTCTTCAATTACCGAAGAGTTAGGGGTTCTGTTAAGCATAGCACTATGTTTAAAATGTAAGGTACTTAATTGCGTAAGACTGATAGCTGCAAAACTTACAGCAGTTGTAACGAGTTCCCAATTAACCCTACGTAAGGGTATTGCAGTATTTCTGTTGATAGGTTGATACAGGTGGTTTCCTACCTTTCTTGTTAGATATTAAAATGGTTGTCATGTTTCAAATGAAAATGCTTAAGACGGGAGGGATGTAACAAAGTGAATAAGAATTACTGGTTAGTGTGGCCAGCAGATAGCGCTGTTAAGTCTTGGTGTTAGTTTTAAAAATATACATCGGACACTGGAAAGCAGTCTGGAAAATGTCGGGGTAGGAGTTGCCGACCTGGAGTTCTCTGTTTAAATAAAACAAAGCCTTCCCGACCCCTTGTCTTGTTATTTCAAATGGAAGTTACCACACTATATTCATTGTGGAGTTGTATGTTCATGTTTTCTCAGGGGCAGGCCTATTAATATATCACCCAATATATGCGTGAACCCACAAAACAGGTGCATTCCCGCTGAAAAATATGTTTTGGAGGGAATTTATTTTCCTATAAAGAGTGTGATCTTGCTTCGAACACTACCATTTCACCATGGACTGCAAAGTAGCATTTGCAATCGCCGCTATGGGAACTAAAATGCAAATATAGGAACTAAAGTTTACTAAAGAAAACGTTTCACAGCGAAAGAATATAAGAGGAACACATGTGCCCTGATTGGCTGTCGCTCGACTCTGTCGCTGTTCATTTGCATAAAGTTGAACTTTGCTTAACTTTTTTCGTCGCCAAATCACGCCGATCGCGTTGTCAGGCCACGTCACTGTCGCCATGTCACTCAGCATCGCCCAGCGACCATTGAAAATGAATGACTTCCAGCCACTTTGTTGCTCGTTGTCACTGCCGGTGTGAGCGCAGGGTGAGCGTACACATAGGCTTCGATCCTGGACCTTCCTGCAACAGTCATTTACCTTTTACCTCAGCTAATGCTTGCTAGTTGGGCTGACTCAAACTTCTGCGAATGAGTCAAAGAAAGAGAAAAGTTGACCACGAAAACCGCAAGTTCCAATCAAAATGGGAAACAGATTATCTTTTCACTGAATTCAAGGGGAAACCCATGTGCTTGGTTTGCTTGGAGACCAAATCTGTGATGAAGGATTTCAATTTGAATTGCCGTTACACCACTACGCACAAAGAGAAGTATGAGAGGTACACAGGTGCCGCCGGAGCTGCACATGCAGTGTAGGCCTATGCTGGGTCAGGAGTTATACTAGATTGGATCGTCCGGAGAGACGCTCTGATTGGTGGTTAGAATTTGGAGCAGGGGATTGAGAGCGAGACAGCCAATCACAGATGCGTAGTCCTTCCAGTTGATCCAATCTCGCACCAACTGTGAAGTTTGATATCAAAACAATGTAAATTGAGCCCGGACTGTACACGTGGGTGTTCGGCATTCTCTGTGGGTGCTCGGGCCCTGGAGCACCCACAGAATCGGTGCCTATGCCTCTCATTACAAAGATAAATGCACATTTGAGAGTTCAGTGGTGCAAAAACCATAGGCACCGGTCTACAGAGATGTGGGGAAAAAGTGATATGGTCAGATGCATCATCCTTCACCATATTCTCGACAAGTGGGCGAGTGCATGCGTGGCATGTGTACACCAAGAGAGTGGTAGAGGCCTGAATGCTTGACCCCTACAGTGAGTTGGTCCGGTGGCTCTGTTATGCTGTGGGGGGCATTTTGCTGGCATGGTTTGGGTCCACTTGTCCCCTTAGAGGGAAGGGTCACTGCAAATCAATACAAAGTTGTTCTGAGTGATCATCTTTATCCTATGATGAAACATTTCTATCCTGATGGGAGTGGTCTCTTCCAGGATGACAATGCCCCCATCCATAGGGCACGAGGGGTCACTGAATGGTTTGACAAGTATGAACATGATGGGAATCATATGCTATGGCCTTCACAGTCACCAGATCTCAACCCAATTGAACACCTATGGGAGATTTTGGACTGACATGTTAGACAGCGCTCTCCACCACCATCATCAAAACACCAAATGAGGGAATATCTTTTGGAAGAATGGTGTTCCATCCCTCCAGTAGAGTTCCAGAGACTTGTAGAATCTATGCCAAGGCGCATTGAAGCTGTTCTGGTGGCTCGTGGTGGGCCAACACCTTACTAAGACACTGTATGTTGGTGTTTCCTTTAATTTGTCACCCGTCTGTAGCTAACGAGTAGATACAGCGACAAAACAAGTGAAATTTCACATGTTTAAAACTGCGATTGCTCCAACAATTTTACACTACGCATATTATACATTAAATTGTTAAGCTACTCTCTCTACTCTTTCTCACTCACAATGTATTTAGGGTGGCTCGTGTCTTTTCTAACTCATGTTTTCGTGTAATGTACAGTTTTTGAATTAACAATTACAATTCTGAAGAACCTGCCATGAAATGCCCATAGACTTAACATGGGGGTGCCAAAATGTTAGCCACAACAATGCTAAGTGAGGCTGTGTTCACACATAGCGTCTTTTTTGAAGCTGTCAGTGTCTGTTTTACATAATAATCTTCCTGTGAAGTATACTGTGTTTTCAAAAACTTCCTGAGCGGGATTTTTTTAACACCGTCGCAGGCATTTTTTCTGCAGCTCAGGGTGTTTTTTTCAGTTGAAAAAAGGTCAACTTCTCAGAAAAAAACGCCATATGTCAAGCGCTTTATTGACAGCTGACCAATCACAAGCGGAGTAGTGACACCTGTCGTTTCCCATAACAACCACCAAAAATGGAGAAGGTAGTGGTGGAAAAGTTAATTGTGCTAGTTTCTGAGCACAATGAACTGTACAATATGACAGTTAAACTGTATCATAACACTCATCATAAAGATGCCGTTTGGAGTCAAACTGGACGGATCCTAGGAGTTTCTGGAAAGTGTTTGTTTTTACTGCTTGTCGTTAGCAAAACTAGCCTGTTAGCTAACGTTAGCTCTGCAACAATATATAGCCAGCTAGATTGCTAACAACATACATGCTACTGTTGTTATGACAACAAAAGATGCACTCATCTGCTTTTTGGAACAAATGCTGCCAGCGTTTTTTTTTACTTGAAAAAATGCTCTGGCCAGCGTTTTTCATCAAAAAAGACGCTATGTGTGAACACAGCCTGAACATCCTAAAAACAACAGTTCAGAACCTTAGTCAGATGAACATTCTTTAAAAAAAAAGTAATCCAAAGTATTTAGATTACGTTACCTTGAGTACTCTAACAGAATACATTACAAATTACATTTTAGGGCAAGTATTCTGTAATCTGGAGTGGAATACATATTAAAAGTAACCCTCCCAACCCTATCCATGTGAAAGTGTTTTATTGGTTGATGATCCACCCCTGCCATAATCAGGCACAATATACACAGGTGTGTGACTGGGCAGCGTGACCTCACTTTTTCAGCAGTTTGCCTGTGTGCTCAAGGTTGGTTCCTTTTGTTGATCTTTTTAAAATGAATTATTTGTAGTAGAAGAATCAAGAAGAGCTTTATTGTCATTGTGCAAGCACCAGGCGCGGATTAATGCACAGGTTGGCCTAGGCTACAGCCTAGGGGCCCCATGTGTGCAGGGGCCCCGGATTGGCCAGACTATTTTTGACTTTCGCACGTAACTTATTTTTATGCTATATACTAGCGCGGGTGGTACGTTACATTAGCGTACCTTAGGCCTACATTATGTTTTCATTAGCGTTATTAACCGTCTCATAGTTTTCAGGTAGCATTTGCTATATTTTTAACGTTAAATTGCTGTTTCCTCAAAGATAAAATTAGCTAGAATTTTTCCAATCTAGTGTTCTAATCACACCGGTTTTAGCATAGGGCTAAACGGCAAATCACGCCGATGTGACCGTACGCCGAAATGGTTAATTATTTAAATTTACTTAAGAGAAAAAAAAACCTTGACCCCTATTGAACCAAAAGAAACATTTAAAAAATTAAGCTGCTGTTTGAGTAGATGTGGCCAGGTTCATAAGGTCAATTTAGTTTTCAAATAATACGTCACTGCTACTGGACAGCATAGCAGCAAAATGTCAAAGAAAATATAATAGTGGAGCACAAAAACGAAAAGCACAACAGCTGAAACACCTTGACCAAGATCTACTAAAGGAAATCCCTAAATATTCTGCGCAAATTGGATTTTACCAGCTTCATTAAGGACTCGTCTGTCAGAAAAACAAGGAAGAAAAACTTCTAAAGGTAGGAATATGTATTTATGATGTTATTATGTGCTGCTGCTGTGTTTATTGTGTTTTTATGGCTTTGTTTTATTCGAGTATTGCACAGCGGTTCGATTTGTGTCTCTGTAAGGATGTGGTGATTTTGCCTCAGTAAAACAAGGTGTTCTGTACTGCTGCAGATGTTGTACCTGCTGGTTCAGAAAGCTAAAAGCTGTTACCAGCTTGCAGATGCACTTTGAATGCCTTTTTTTCTGTAGCATTGCTGTTTATAGTAAAGGCTGTCTCAATGTGTGTGTGGCCTATGCCAGTGCGCCCCGAGTGTGTGTGTGTGGGCCCTGTAATATTCCTAGCACGCTTTTACACATGGCACTAAATTACTTTTTTCTGGTAAGTGGTAAAGCATGATGAGTGACCCTGCGCTCACTCATTGCCAAGTCGCTGTGTCGCTGTCGCTAGCTTCAGCTAGTCGCTGTGTCGCTGTCGCTTGCTGCAGCCAGCTTGTGGGCGTTGCTAACGTAGTTTTGAGGAAGTGAGCTAGAAATGTATTGACAGGAAATGCATAAATTTTCTAAAAAAATGTATACACTAATAAATATTAAAAATATATATTATATTTTATATTTATGTATGTTATATTTATATGTTATATTTACATTGTCTTTGCTATATTCATTGTGGAGTTGTATGTTTGTATTTTCTTAAGGGCAGGCCTAATAATATATTGCCCAATATATGCGTGAACCCACAAATCAGGTGCATTCCCGCTGAAAAATATGTTTTGGAGGGAATTTATTTTCCTATAAAGAGTGTGATCTTGCTTCGAACACTACCGCTTCACCATGGACACAAAGTAGCATTTGCAATCGCTGCTATGGGAACTAAAATGCTAATATAGGGACTAAAGTTTAAGAAAACGTTTCACAGCGAAAGAATATAAGAGGAACACATGTGCCCTGATTGGCCATTGCTCGATTCTGTCACTTCTCACTTGCATAAAGTTGAAGTTTTCTTAACTTTTTTTTATTCGCCAAGTCGCAGCGATGTTGTCGCCAGGCAATGCGACGCACCATGTCGCTCACCCTACGGTTGACACAGGAGAGAGACAAAGCGACCAGCTGCCATTCATTTTCAATGAGAGTTGGCGATTTACAGCGAAAAGAGACAAGTGACCTTTGCAAAGCCAACTAGGCGGGGCTAAAATAGACTAGAGGTCTGTTTTATGCAAATACTGAGCGATGCAACACAGCGACTACCAATGGGAGTGAAGGCAGCATGACACAGGTTTCTCATAAGCGACAAGCGACAAGGGCTCCTGTGTCGTCTGTATACTTCAAACTCCTGTGTCGTCTGTATATTTCAAACACTTATTCTACTCCATAACTCTAATCCAACTCTGCAGTGAAAGATGCGTTCAAAGTCTGAGCACTGCTTTGGGAAAGCAAATTGACATGAGAAGAAAAAAACATGAAGTATAATTTAAAGAGTATTTATAATAGAGTGACCAGATTCCCTAGAAGCAAATATGGGATGATGCCTTTATAATATTGAGCTTTTGTGTGTGTGCATACACACACACAAGGGTACTGCAGTAGACTCAAACACACACTAGTAGACGGCAGTAATAAAACACATGTGAGTTACTGTAATAGACGACGCTATTCAAACACATCACCAGCACAAGCATGTTACATGGTGCTACTCAGGCGCATTGACCACTATCTTAATATCATTAATAAAATTACAGAAAAATAAAACAATGGGTATTACTTACAATTGAGTTTCTAGCTGGAAGTGCTTGGTTTCTCCTCGCGGGGTTTATCGTCCTGTGACCTGTACTTCTCATTTGAGGCAATCTTTCTCAGGGTTTGTTTGTCCTCCAACAGCTTGTCATAAAATGCAGAACATTCCAATCCAAAATTCACTCGCACAAACAGTATTGCCTTCATTGTTGACACACTGTCAGTTGTGATTTTTCTGGTGACCATACGGCGTTCATGAATAAAAATATGCGCTCAATGGAGGCTGATGTTCCTGTCAGACATAGAACAAACTCCACAGCCTTGACTAGTGCTTGGTAACTTACAGTCTTGCTCTCTAACTCCTGGAAAATTTCTTTTCATCTGTCAGAAAGGGCTGTCTTCTTTATGTTACAGTCAGGGATGTGGCAGGTGATTACTTCTTTTGTGTTTGTCCATTCATCATACAGGGTGTTCTCATCAATCAGTCTGAGAGTGGGAATTCTGGAGTGGAAAGTAGCTAGGCTGCTCTGAATGTTACTCCACTCTGGGACACTTCTAAGCAGGGCCCACTCCAGTTGTTCCGTACCCTCAAATGCAGCATTCCAATGCTGCAGGTAGGCGAGAGAGGTTGAATAAAAGTTGCGCACAGCACTAAAAAAAATCCTCAGCCCTAATATTACCTGCTTCAACTAGTTCGGCCAACTGAGTCTTAAATTACGAATGTGCAGTGCAACCTCAGTGACAGATATGCTGTCCTGTTCAATTACCTCGATTGCCCGGTTAAAGACAGCTGTTTGCTTCGTGGCAAAAGAAAGCCACAGTTTAGTGCATGGGTCGTTGAAAATGTTATTCAGAAGTGTTGGGTACTTGTATTGAGAAAGGAAATATGCCATCAGTCAATCAAACATAAGCAATATTCTCTCAAGAGGTGGGCCAAGACAGAGAAAATGTGTTCTGCCATGCTGTAGCAATTTTGAGTACTCCAGCTGGATGAATTGACAGAGTCTTTCAGCTCCTCCACATGAACAGTATAGATATGAAAGTATTTGTACACTTTCACATCAAAACGATCCAAGTCAATTGGAAGGCAATCAGCTGCTGTTTGCAGACAGTTATGCACAATGGAGGGTATTCTCCCATGCACGTAAGTCAAAAAAAAGTGCGCCTAAGCGTATTCTCCCCTTGACTTAAGTCTATGATTTGCGTGCCATGAAGGCAGTTACGCGCTTCGAGCGGAGCAACCCCAAAATCTGGGCGTTTCTTATGTAAACACTGCTTACGTGTATTCTGCCCTTGACTTACGCGCTTTTCAGCTACACGCTTCTGAGGGCTGTAGTAAGTCAAGCGCCACTACATGGCGAAACACCATATTGCCTTTTAAGTCGACGGTAGGCCTAATTTTAACATTATTATACATGTACAAATAAAGTTCAAAATATTTGTGTGTCATTATTTTTAAACTACAATACCATTTCTTGTAACCCTATATTACATTGTAAAACGTTTTTTTCTGTTTAACATCACATGGTGTTGTGAACAAGCCTGGTAAATAATTAGTTCATTTAGAACTAGAGGTCACAAGCTACCTCAAATGCTTCCAAGCCCCAAAGGTGCAAAAAGATATGTAACTGTATAGATATATAAACAAACTGAGTTTTTTTTCTGCACAGCATGATTCCATAGTTACATTAACACTTTCAGTGCTTACTAAACAAATTAAACATCACAATTCAATGACATACATTCGTTTAATCACAGCTAAGATCTGTTTTAAAGTTACACAAATTTAATAATTAATAATCATCTAGTTGCAATACCAAGTTACGTGCAGATTCTACATAAGGAGGACTGTTGTTACATGACACACAGACTACTTCCTTCCAATACATTTGACCATATTAAATGAGGTACGCTTTGTTTTAAAGTTTGAGAAGTAGAATCTATGTACACAATTATTTAAAATATTAGCAACATAGCCAGCAACCTAGCACCAGTTTCATATATTAAACTGCACTACAGGAGGCACGCCGGTTAGAGTGAATAAAGCAAAAAGAGTGCAACAACCGTATCAGGTTATTCAATATTAGCTTACGTAGACTCTTCACTCTGAACAAGTCGCTATTTCGATAATGAATACACTTCCTTCTTTGAATACGTTCTTCCATAACAAGCGCGCTTCGGTTTTACAAAAGTAATTCATGAATGTACTCACAATTTTAGCAAACCAGCCAACAGCCTTTGATATTAAACTACATTATGAAACATTTTGATTGCAGTGAATAACGGAAGAACCTTTAGAAACATAGTATCACGTTTATACGTTTGTACAGATACAACACAAATTATTTGAATGACAGTCATAACAAGATTCGTTCGAACAGACGTAAACAAGCGCGCTTGGGTTTTACAAAACAAATTCATAAATGTATTTGTAGCGAAGGGCAAGAGCAGTCTCCCCAGCCGGCCTCGAACCCGGGTCTCCCGTGTAGCAAACATGCAACAAAGAGCCAAACTCGTTGATATGGCAGTCAGAGCGCATACTCAACCGTAGTGACAGCAGTCTGTCACAGTATTCACTGCTAGCAAATCAGTAAACACCCTCTTATATTAAACTACATCATGAAATATTTTCATTGCAGTGAATAACGCAAGAAACTTTGGAAACATATTATCTTGCTTAGCCTATATAAGTCAACCGTACTGGCAAACTGCCAAAGACGGTGAATTTCAAAATGTTCTAATCTAGCGTTTCTGCTTTTTCCAACGATAAACCAAATTTAACAAAAGATCAGCTGCAGCTGAGTTAAGGGCATTTCCTTTCAGTGATGAACCGAATCTAGCGTGCTACGTTTTAATGTATATATATATAACACGCATTATTTGAAAGTAACAGTCATAACAAGATTGGTTCGAACAGACGTAAACAAGCGCTAAGCGAAAGCAAAAAACCGCGAAAGCAGTCACCCCAGCCAGCCTCGAACCCGGGACTCCGAGGAAACAAACATGCAACTTTGACCGCGACGCCAAAGAGCCAAGCTCATTGGTATAGCAGTCAGAGCGCATACTCAACCGTAGTGATGCCCAGCACTCCGTGACATTATTCACAATGTCAGCAAAGCAGTAAACACCCTCATATTAGACTACATCAAGAAACATTTTCATTGCAGTGAATAACGCAAGAAACTTTGGAAACATAGTATCTTGCTTAGCCTATGTAATTCAACCGTACTGGCAAAGTGCCAGAGTGATGAAGGAATCTAGCTTGATACTCAACGACGTTTGAATGTACAGATACAACACGCATTATTTTATAGTGACAGTCATACCAAGATTCGTTCAAACAGACGTAAACAAGCGCGCTTGGGTTTTACAAAAGTAGCGAGGACACCATTCGTGTAGCACTGTTCAAACGCTAGAGGACGAATATTGAAAAGAACAACGTAATCGTTCGTTAACTAGCCAGCTAAGTTTGAGATGTAAATTCTAAGTACACACGAATATAAAATATTAGCCAGCTGGCGATGTTAAAACGCTACACAACATTCTCATCTAGCGTTTCTGCTTTTTCCAACGCTAAACAGAATTCGAACAGTCATAACAAGATTCTTTCGAACAGACCTAAACAAACGCGCTGTGGTTTTACAAAATTAGCTAGGTAGCAACCTAGCTTCCACACCTTTCGCTAAGATGTATTAAAAGCCACACGAGTACTGAAAAGAACAACGTAATCGTTCGGTAAGTAAATGGACATTCACTTACCTAGCTCGCTAGATGAGATTTCGTTCATTTCACCGTCCTACCAAGATACACTAGTTAGCGAGCTAGCTAGCTCAGATGCTACGCGATGATGTTAAGAATCACAACGTGTATTGAGGAGATGCACTTTACTAAGTGCATCTCCATGCACTTAGTAAAGTGCATGGAGATTAACTTAGCTAGCTCCCTAGATGAGCTTTCGTTCATTTCACCGTCATACCAAGATACGTAGTTAGAAGAATGTAATCGTTTATACAGTAGTTACCCAGTAAACATGCGGTGGTTGGGCCAACGTTGGCTCATGGTCATTATGGTTGGCGACCGTCACCGTCGGCTGCCAACGTTGGCACACTGTTGGGATGCCACTTTAGCCCAACGGTCACATAATCATCATGAGCCAACATTGGCACAACGTTGGACTACCACTCTACCCCAACCATCGCATAACCGTCATGAACCAACGTTGGCACTCCGTTGGCATTGTGACTTTTACCCAACCATCGCGTGATCCGGCCAAGCTGTGGACGATCGCGAGGACATTTCGTAAAATAGATAAAAGTATCAGGGCTAATTATGTACAGTTTGAACTGGAATTGTTACTTTAATATATGGTATTTATATATTTATTTGTTGTTGTGTGTTGGTAGTTTTAGCCAATTTTAGTGAGATGGATTTACATATAACGTTACCTGGTTCTGAGGTAATTTAGCTAGCGTAGGTAGCTACTTATTCAGCTCTCTTAGCTAATCCCACACTGCTTGGTTAGCTAAGGCTACCTTTTTTATTTCACACAAACGGTGAAGCGGTTAACGTTATAAGGGTGTCACAGATTTTCAAAGAAAATATTCCATCTCTCCTCATTAATTTTTAGGACAGTGGCTGTAGTATCCATACATGTCAACCCCTTCGGATGCCCACTTGTATCACCATCTGGAAACATCCATAAAATCCATAGAAAATCCTTAGGATCTATAAATCACGACAAAATTAATTAGATATTAACACTTTATTAAATAAATCAACAATGTTTCCATGTAAACTTATAGGTAGCACTACAACACTAAATAACTGACTTCACTCTTTGAAGTTGTCTACTACACTAGGATCATGTCACACCATGGGTCATCTCTGTATATTTAAAAATATCTGTCCACAGTAACGGTTCCGATTGCCGAGATCAAAGTCTATATGGGTTTACATTATTTGTACATGATATCCCCTATGGATGTCTGGTGCAGCGGGAAACTTAAAGCACGAGCCAGCTCTTTCTCT